>SJYV01009037.1:255683-308161 GCA_006410875.1 Neotragus pygmaeus | reverse complement strand
TCTCATTTTCTGAATGTTGAGTTTTAAGCCAACTTTTTCACTCTGCTCTTTCACTTTCATCAAGAGGCTTTTTAGTTCTTTGCTTTCTGCCTTGAGGGTGGTGTCATCTGCATATCTGAGGTTATTGATATTTCTCCCAGCAGTCTTGATTCCAGCAATCTTGTGCTTCATCCAGCCCAGCGTTTCTCATGATGTACTCTGCATATAAGTTAAATAACTAGGGTGACAATATACAGCCTTGATGTACTCCTTTCGTGATTTGGAACCAGTCAGTTGTTCTATGTCCAGTTCTAACTGTTGCTTCCTGACCTGCATACAGATTTCTCAAGAGGCAGGTCAGGTGGTCTGGTATTCCCATCTCTCTCAGAATTTTCCAGTTTATTGTGATCCACACAGTCAAAGGCTTTGGCATAGTCATTCAAGCACAAGTCATTCTGGAACTCTCTTGCTTTTTCCATGATAGTGGCAATTTGATCTCTGGTTCCTCTGCCTTTTCTAAAACCAGCTTGAACATCTGGAAGTTCACAATTCATGAACTGCTGCAGCCTGGCTTGGAGAATTTTGAACATCACTTTACTAGCCTGTGAGATGAGTGCAATTGTGTGGTAGTTTGAGCATTCTTTGGCATTGGCTTTCTTTGGGATTGGAATGAAAACTGACCTTTTTCCAGTCCTGTGGCCACTGCTGAGTTTTCCAAATTTGCTGGCATATTGAGTGCAGCACTTTCACAGCATCATCTTTTAGGATTTGAAAGAGCTCATCTGGAATTCCATCACCTCCACTAGCTTTGTTCATAGAGATGCTTCCTAAGGCCCACTTGACTTCACGTTCCAAGATGTCTGGCACTAAGTGAGTGATCACACCATTGTGATTATCTGGGTCATGAAGATCTTTTTTGTACAGTTCTTCTGTGTATTTTAGTCACCTCTTCTTAATATCTTCTGCTTCTGTTAGTTCCTTACCATTTCTGTCCTTTATTGTGCCCATGTTTGCATGAAATGTTCCCTTGGTATCTCTAATCATCTTGAAGAGATCTCTAGTCTTTCCAATTCTATTATTTCCCTCTATTTCTTTTCACTGATCACTGAGGAAGGCTTTCTTATCTCTCCTTGCTATTCTTTGGAATGCTGCATTCACATAGATATATCTTTCCTTTTCTCCTTTGCTTTTTGTTTCTCTTCTTTTCACAGCTATTTGTAAGGCCTTCTCAGAATCCATTTTGCTTTTTTGCGTTTCTTTTGCTTGGGAATGGTCTCGATCCCTGTCTCCTGTACAATGTCATGAACCTCCATCCATAGTTATATCAGGCACTGTGTGACAAATATATTTAAGGGATCAGATCTAGTCCTTTAAATATATTTGTCATTTCCACTGTTTAGTCATAAGGGCTTTGATTTATGTCATACCTGAATGGTCTAGTGGTTTTCCCAAAGTTCTGAATTTGGCAGTAAGGAGCTCATGATCTGAGTCACAGTCAGCTCCTGGTCTTGTGTTGACTGTATAGACCTTCTCCATCTTTGGCTGCAAAGAATACAGTCAATCTGATTTCAGTGTTGGCCATCTGGTGATATCCATGTGTAGAGTCTTCTCTTGTGTTTTTGGAAGAGGGTGTTTGCTATGACCAGTGCATTCTCTTGGCAGAACTCTATTAGCCTTTGCCCTGCTTCATTCTGTACTCCATGGCCAAATTTGCCTGTTACTCCAGGTGTTTCTTGACTTCCTACTTTTGCATACATACATACATATGTATATCCAAATATCCAATGCCTCATATAGTATATGCACTCAATAGGAATTAGCCATTAATATTATCACTATTACTGTTATTATTAATTCCCTGTCCTCTGAGAAGGAAAAATAGTAGCACATGGTTTTTCCTGTATCTTGGGCTTTGGAGAATAAATGAAACTATATTTATGTCATTTGGATTTTAGGGAGAGACTATGTAAAAATACTAATAGTTTCTTTTATCCTAGCAAACCTTTATCTCAATATTTCTTTTATATTTTTAATCCCAATGAAGTCTTGTGGTTCTCACATTACTCTTTCGTTATTATTGACAGAAAAACTTCTATTTTGCTTATTTATTTTTGGCTGCATCATATAACATTACAATCCTAGTTCCCCAACCAGAGAACGGATCCTGTTCCTGGTGCAGTGGAAGTGCAGAGTCTTAACCACTGGACTGGCATGGAAGTCCCATAAAAAAACTTTCATTTTTTTAAATTAATTGAGTACCAATCATATATAAATGCCATCAAGGAAAACAGTAATAACAGTAAACTAATGAAACTGATTCCATCCATTGCCTTATCTTTACTTATCTTTCTTCTACTTTATAAGTAGTTCATGAATATGTATTATAAGATTTCAAAAAACACAGATAAATTAGAAGCTCCCTTGACCATAATTCCCAAGCCTAGTTTTTTCCTCAGAAAAAACAACTGTCATCAGTTTTGGACTGGTATTTTATTTTATATAGTCTAATTGTTTGTTAAGAGAATAAATAAAATAGGTTATGACAATAGTCTTCCACTATATGTACTACCTAAAAATTAGTAAATATTAATATATTCAATAAATATCTGTTTAATATGTTCTATATGGGCTTCCTAGTGGCTCAGATGGTAAAGAATCTGCCTGCAGTGCAGGAGACCCAAGTTTGATCCCTCTGTCTGGAAGATTCCCTGGAGAATGGCAGACCACTCCAGTAGTCTTGTCTGGAGAATTCCATGGACGGAGGAGCCTGGAAGGCTACAGTCCATGGGGTTGCAATATTGCTACAATAAGTATAAGAAGGATGCAGGCTCTCTCCTAGAGCCTGACATTGTTCTCGATGATTGCATTCTCCTTGCAGCTCGAGACTGAATAGTTTCCTGTCTCCTCTATATTCCTCTCTACTGCAAAGTAAATTTTAAAATGTTATGAATTTATTATTTTTTTAATTTTTCATCATAGGATTTTATTTTTATTTGGGTATCTCTCATATCCTAGAGCCTTGGATATTAAAAGTATTAAAATTTAATGAGTTGAATGAGTGAGTTTTTTTTTTTAATATTCTTACTTTTTAGAGATGCCATCTCTCACTACCTTTCATTAGCTAAGAAAAGCTATTTTAACTTCCTGAGTATCTGAGTTGCCTCTTTTAAAAGATCTGATATATTTGTGCAGTTTTTCCAACTTTGTACTTTGATTTAAGAGGAAGAAGAGAAAAATTCACAAGTAACTTGTATTTTGCTATTTTCACAACTCTACTAGTAAAGAAATGTATCACTGATAAGATTTAGGCAAGAGAGAAAGGGAGAAGGGAAATGAGGGGAGTGATGGAAGCAGAGAAGACAGGAAAAGGGAAGAGAGGAGAGAGGCAGAGAAAATCTGAAGAAAGCCTTTGCATCTTCCCAGTCTCCCATAGCAAGTAGCTGTTGGCAGCATTTTCTGCCTGGAGGCATTGCTTTGTAATATATATCTCAGAATGGCTCCACTCAGCTAGAAACAAGGCTGGGGGCAGGAGAACTCTGGAAGAACCCCAAGGGGTGTGGCAAGGCAGCCGTGCCTCCAGCAGGAGGGTTGCAGGCTCAGGTGTATCAGCGAGGGCTCCCTTTTACCTTTCCTGGTGATTCACATGAGCACCCACTGACAGAGTAAGGGGCCTTTCATCAGAGAAGGTTCAGGTGATTTTTCATCATCTGAAGCTGAGATGCAGCCAAGTGAGCCCGACCTCATTTCATCTGTTTGGTTATTTGGCTGTACAAGAACTCTAGTCTATCACAGCTGAGATCTGAATGAAAATTGCTATGTTAGAAAATACTCGCCCTGCCCATTAAAAGAAAAAGATTCAGCCCATTGACTGCTCTGGTGGAGCTATACTGTGCCTTTCCCCACGTGAACTGTGATGCTTGATGTAGGAAATGCTGGAGAAAGAAGGGAGATAGCTCAAAAAGTGAAACGAAGGTAGTAATTATTTCATTTTCTGAATGATCAGGGGCTGTATACCTTCTCTTATAGTAATTCTACTTTGGTAAACAAGTAAAAGAATGTATCTTTTCCAAATTGTATTTTTCATGCTTTTAGTCCCTTGAAATACATAAGTGGTTGGAAAGAGTTGGTAGGGCAAAAGGCAAGTACTTCTTCTGATGTTTGCCTTTGTAGTGTACTAAACATGCTCTAGTAAGAATAATTCAGCCCTTTAGTCTACCAAAAAAGTATAATATTTTAGGGTAAAACCTAAACCCCTGAAACTTCAGCTAATCGGGTGCTAAATGAGCTATGCTCTCGTTTGGATGTAGAAAATTTAATCTCCAGACACCACTGCAGTTGTCTTTATGTTTAAGCTCATGTCTGGTTTTTATTTTTTAATTTTTATTTTATACTGGGACATAGTTAACAATGTTGCATTAGTATTTCAGGAGTACAGCAATGTAATTCAGTTATATATATATATATATATATATATATATATATACTTTGATTCTTTCTCAAATTCTTTTCCCATTTAGGTTATTACGTGGGGTGCATATTCTTAACTAGATGAGGAACATGTCATACCCCTTTTTATGTTATATGTCATTTGCCAAGGTGTCGGGGACAGACTAGACATAGAGCCACTGTTTATTTGAAATTCTAGAAATAAAGCGCTTTTTGCTAATATATGAACACTGTTCATCTGTATTTAGTCCATTTCTGAGGGGCTGAGGGGCTGAAGACTTCTATGTGTCTCAGAAACATAGAAGTCATTGATCTTTAGTCATCTTTATCAGGCTTCTTTATCTTTTATGTCACAGTGATACAAATTGGGTTCATGCTTTTTNAATCATAAGGGATTTAATTTAGATCATACCTGAATGGTTTAGTGGCTTTTCCCTATTTTCTCCAATTTAAGCCTGAATTTGGCAATAAGGAGTTCATGATCTGAGCCACAGTCAGCTCCCAGTCTTGTTTTTGCTGACTGTATAGAGCTTCTTCATCTTTGACTGCAAATAATATAATCAGTCTAATATCAGTATTGACTATCTGGTGATGTCCATGAATCTTCTCTTGTATTGTTCAAAGACATAGGCATGGTTTAATTTTAGGCATTTTTATAATTAACTCTGCTTATGAATTTAGGCACTGTTGTATCCAGAAGTTCAAATGATGTCTTAAGAACTCCATTTCTTTCTGTACCTCTTGCCTATGATTTCTCCCATGTTAACCTTATTCTCAGTCAGGAATCTTATATATAATGAAAAAGTGACCCAAAAGGAGAATCTTAAATTTTCTCTTATCTTTCTGTCCTCTCCCCTCCTCTGTTTCTCTTTCTTCAACCATTTCAGCCCACGAAAACAAAGATGCTAATGTGTCCTGTTACAGTCATATGCGCATTAACCAAGAACTCTTTCCAAGGGAACAGTACTCTGATTGGCTCGCTTGAGTCAGATGACCAGCACCGTCATCAGTTGCATGATAGCCCTAGCAGGTGGATACAGTTTTTTAAAAAAAAGATGATAGGCAGATAAAAAGTAGAAACTAAGTCTACAGGAAGATAAATCACACATGTATGTATATCTATAAATGTCAAAATAACCTTTTATGTACTTATGTGCTCCTACTTATGATCTAGTACCTTGCTGACACATTTGAGTTTCTTAACTCTTTCATCTTTATCAGTAAAAGTAATAAAAGTCAGTAAGTGAAGGACTGTCCAAAATGAAGTTTCCTAGGAACCAGTGGTTCTGCAGCATTCACAAGAGGCTATCAATGAATCCTGACTTTAGTTGGAAATCTATTCAGAAGAGTTCTCATTAGGTGCTATGGCCAAGGTCAGGCTTTGATTTTTAGTGATATATATTAACTTTATAGAAGCTCCACCCAAAAATCTTCATAGCTCAGTTTTACTATGCTTCCCTTTATATTGCACATCAGGTTGTTTCTCTGTTGTTCAATTAATAAATGTCATATTTGGCTACTGCACAGTATGTAATAGATACTAAATATCTGTTTACTGAATCTGCAAATCAATGCATAAAACTATTCAGGTGATGGAGAATCTAGATACCTAATGCCTTGGTGAGGATTTGTTTCTTGGTTACCTTTCCTGCAATAGCAGAAAAGTAAGGTCTGTTGTAACCACTTGAGTTTTCTGGCAGATGAGGAAGACATCGACAGAGCATAGAAAATACAGAGTGGAGACAATGGCAGCTGAAATTATGTTTTATAGAGTTGACTTTCTAAACTTTAAGGTGTCTTTGTTATAAAAAATAGTTTTTACACACAGAGTTAATCAGAACTAGTCTTCTCTGAAGAAGGTTTGTATAGCAGAGAGAAGGTTGTACTCTCTGCTTTCTAATAAAAATAAGTATGGTTATGATATATCTCAGTTAGGTCATTTCTTCTGTTTGGAATCATATTTTTAGTTATGGGTCATATTCCTCCATAAACTTCTTAGCTCTATGCCAGATTTCACTTTATCCCAAACAAGTTCACCATGTATATTTGATCATGGAAGAAAATGGACAGGAAAGTAGATGATTCGATTTTATCCATCCACAATATGAGAAAGACACAGTCTAATGACTGTCATTTAGTCAAACATCTTTGTATTAATATATAAAACATACTGTTATTAGATGAAAATTCTATCCTCTAGTTTATATTCTTTGTTGTGACAAGTATACATCCCAGGTGAAAACAAATAAACAAAATTAATATAATGAAGATGGAGAGCTAATATCTTTCTTTGTAATCATAGAATAAGAAATATTATTTGCTAAATGGCAAGCCCCCAGGCTTAATATAAATGCCGCTTCACTCATTCTATCAAATCAAAAAATCTGTACAGGAAAAAAAGAAACATAAAACAGGATTCCTTTTCCATCTCTTGCTTAGTTATAATGCTAGATGTACTCTTATAGCAAACACTTTGAAAATAGTGATGAAGTAAAAACAGGCAGAATTTCAGAATCTACTGGAATTTGCAGCCTTAGCTTGAAAAATCCTCTTTGACATGTAGACTAAGAAGATTTGCTATATAAGTAATTTTAAAAAGGAAGCATATGGAATGTACTGTCACTTTTATCCAATCACGCCTTACTCCTTCCACACACGTTTGAAGAATGACAAATATGACGGATCCTGAAACAAGTCCAAGAGTGAGCCAGGATGAGAAACATGGTCTGCAGTGAGTTCCAAAGAGCCCCATTTCTCTCCTTTAGTCTACCTGTGAGTTGAAGACACTGTCAAATGCAGTCATTTACATTTTTTTTTAATGGAACGTATATGGTTATATTCCCAAAATTGAAATCCCTTTGACTTCTAGAGAACACTTGTCCCCATCATTCTAAAAAGACTCTTCAAATTATCATATTCATCTCTAACCATTCAGCTGTCAAATAAGGTAAGTAAACACACAATTGTGTGTGTTCTGTTATAGCATTGTTCACAATTCAGTGTATTTGTTTTCAGGTTATGCGCATCCACTCTTGGCTTTAAGCCACATGTGATGATCACTGTCTCCCCAGTGTAGCACCATGCATGATAAATTGTATATGGTCAATGAATGGACAGTAACATCCATTAATGTTCACTTTATTCACAGGACTTTCCCATACACTACCACTTTTCATCCCACAACATCTCCATAGCATGCCTAGAGCTAATATTTTGTAATACTTGGGTGACACAAAGGAAAACTGAGGCGTGGTAATGTTCTTTAGTCCTAATGTTCACTGGTCCTAATCATCAGCAAATCGGGGGCAATCATGGTATTTCTCTACATCCCAGGTCACACATCTTTGCACTACACCCTTATATTGTCATACTTATATTTCAGAATGTGTTTTCATATTCTGGAGCATTGAAAATAGAATACAGAATAAGAAAAAAATAACTAAACTTGTCAAAGCTTCAGGCTCTAGAAAGGAGTAGCCTAAACAGAGGTCACTACTGTTCTGTGATCTTGGAACTAGACATTGCCACATGGCAGTAGATGTGACTATAAATATCAGGCTGTTTGTTGCCAATTTTTCAGGCAAAGGCAGAGAAATGATCTTGGTTTTCCAGGTACTTAATCAATTTTTTTTTTGCAAAAATTATTTTTCCACTTTTTCCATATCATTATATAGTTGTAGTTTTTTGTATTCTTGTTAAATCTTTGTGTATTGTTGATCAGAAGTGTTATTGCAACATGGTTTGATTATATAGGTAGTACAGCAAAGTTCCAAATGAAGCCCTTTCTTCCTAGACTACTTTGATCTGCCAATAAGAAACTATGAACAGGGTCAGTTTCACTGGCTGAAATGTAGGACAGGTCTCTGGGAGTTTATGCTTGGAGCATCACGCATTTCACCCTCTCCTGTTATACTTTATACTGTGAGAATGGCACATAGAAGGGGGAAATGTGCAAATAGTGACAGATTTTATTTTCTTGGCTCCAAAATAACTGTGGACAGTGACTGCAGCAATGAAATTAAGACACTTGCTCCTAGGAAGGAAAGCTATGACAAACCTAGACAAAAAGCGGAGACATCACTTTGCCTACAAATGTCCATGTAGTCAAAACCATAGTTTTTCTGTAGTCATGTACAGATATGAGAGTTGGAAGGCCAAATGCCCAAGAATTGATGCGTTTGAATTGTGGTGCTAGAGAAGACTCCCTTGGACTGTAAGAAGATCAAACCAGTCAGTCCTAAAGGAAATCAAACCTGAATATTCATTGAAAGGACTGATGCTGAAACTGAAACTCCAATAGTTTAACCACCTAATGCAAAGAACTGACTGACTCATTGGAAAAGACCCCAATGCTAGGAAAGATTGAAGGCAAAAGGAAAAGGGAGCGGCAGAGGCTAAGATGGTCAGATGGCATCACAGACTCCCTGACAAGAATGAGAGCAAACTCTGGGGGATAGTGAAGGACAGGGAAACCTGGTGTGCTGCAGTCCATGGGATCACAAAGAGTCGGACATGACTGAGTGACTGAACAGCAACAACTGTAAGATAAGTGTGTCTGTGGTAGGCAGAATAATGCCTCCACTCTGAAAATGTTCACAGCCTTATCCTGGGAGCTTGTGACATGTTATCTCACATAGCAAAAAGGACTTTTCAGATGTGATTAAGTTAAGGACTTTGAGATGAGATTATCTTGGATTATCCAAGTCAGCCCAATGTAATCACCGAGGTCTATAAATGAATCAGGGAAGGAGTTGTGATGATGGAAAAAGAGAGTCAGAGAAGAGAGAGATTTGATGATGCTACACTGCTGATATTGAAAATGGAGGGAGGGAGCAGGATCTCAGGAGTGTGGGCAGGAAGTTGGAAAAGACAAAGAATGGATTCTCCCCTTGAGCCTCCAGGAGGATCACAACCTTGCCCAAACCTGGATTTTAGACCGAGACCCATTTTGGACTTCTGACCTCTAAAACTATAAAAAGATAGGTTTGTGCTGCTTGAAGCTGCCAAGTCCATGGTAATTTGTGTTGCAGCAGCAATAGGAAGTCAACACACTGTTCAAAAGCTAAGCATTAAATGTGTTGGACTGAAAAAAGGCAGATTTAACAATTGTCTCTAAAAGCCTCCCATCCATCTTGTTATTCAAGCTGCCTTTAAAAATACACTAGTGGAGACTAGCTTGGTGGTCCAATGGTTAAGAATCCACCTGCCAATGCAGGGGACATGGGTTCGATTGCTGGTCTGGAAAGACCCCACATTCCATGATGCCCCTAAGTCTGTGAGCTGCAACTACTGGGCCTGCATGCCTAGAGCCTGTGCTCTGCAACAAGAGAACTGAAGTGAAGTGAAGTGAAAGTTACTCGGTCATGTTGACTCTTTGTGACTCCATGAACTATAGAGTCTGTGGAATTCTCCAGGCCAGAATACTGGAGTCGGTAGCCATTCTCTTCTCCAGGGGTTCTTCCCAACCCAGGGATCGAATCCAGGTCTCCCTCACTGTGGGCAGATTCTTTACAAGCTGAGCCACCAGGGAAGCCCAAGAATACTGCAGTGGATAGCCTATCCCTTCTCCAGAGGATCTTCCCGACCCAGGAATCAAACTGAGGTCTCCTGCATTGTCGGTGGATTCTTTACCAGCTGAGCTACCAGGGAAGCGACAAGAGAAGCCATCCCAGTGAGAAGCCCATGCTTCTAGAGAGCAGCCCCCACTTGCCACAACTCGGGGAACCTGTGTGTTGCAGTCAACACCCAGCACAGCCAAAAGTGAATTAATTTAAAAGCCCACTAGTGACTGTTGACTTTCCCTGGTGGCTCAGATGGTAAGCATCTGCCTGCATTGCGGGAGACCTGGGTTTGATCCCTGGGTCGGGAAGGTCCTCTGGAGAAGGAAATGGCAACCTACCTCAGTACTCTTGCCTGGAAAATTCCATGGACGGAAGAGCCTGGTAGGCTATAGTCCATGGGGTCGCGCAGAGTTGGACACAACTGAGAGACTTCACTTTGACTTAGTGGCTGTTACTCTCCTATGCAAAAACATTTGAATGATTCCACAGTACTAATACCTGTTAATAAAGTACCAGATTTTAGCCTGACATTCATCTTTTCCCTGCATTTCCTATAACCTGGTACTCCAACCTTGTCTCTTATTACTTTTACTTGCATTCCCTGTATATCACTCTTATCAAGCTCCTGGTCTGGAAAACTATCCCTGTAAAACTTATAAACTTTGCCACCCTGGAATCTTTACACAGAGAGTTCCTCTGCCTAGAACTTCCTCTTCACCCTTTTGATGTTCTTCAATATTCCTGTTCATATTAATTGCTGTCTCTTCCAAGAGACTTTTCCAGCATCCATAAGTGATATATCCTTCCTCAAAACTCTTCTTTTGTTGCTTTTATCCCATGGTATCACCCATTTCATTATTCTGTTCCTGTCTATATGCCTGTTTTCGCCTCTGTACTGTAAGACCAGAGGGCAGGAAAAAGTCATGAGTAAATTGCCTATTTCTCTCCAAAGTGCCTTGAGCTAGAAGCTCAATAGCCATGATCTAATTGACTAGAACAGCTGACTATTGCACTCAAGGCTGCAGATCTGAGACTGGGACATATAGTTCTCAAATATAATAAGAAAATAGGTTCTCGATGTTGTAAATTAAGAAATTCTACTTTTGGTGACAGCAGCAGATGATGGACAGTGTCAGCGGGCTTCAGGGTGACTGCCTTCCTTCCCTGTCCACTGCGTCAAAGCCAGGAAAACATGCTTACACCAGTCTCATTTCCAGTCTCTGCATTCTA
Organism: Neotragus pygmaeus; assembly: GCA_006410875.1. Taxonomy (NCBI): domain Eukaryota; kingdom Metazoa; phylum Chordata; class Mammalia; order Artiodactyla; family Bovidae; genus Neotragus; species Neotragus pygmaeus. The sequence continues at coordinate 296,945 of SJYV01009037.1, read as the reverse complement.
CTCTGCTGCTGTTAATGGAAACCAGTTTTGCTTCAGAACCAGTTGACTCCCTCCACCGGGTTAGCGAGGCCGAAGAGTATGTACAATCAAATCCCATCCAGCTAAGCAAAGGAATGTGAAATAGGTCTGGGAGCCCGTGAGCACCCAAACAAGAGCACACTGACTTGTTTGCTACCAGAATGCTCCAATGTGAACCCTCTCTGCAAGCAGTGTCTTGGGTAAAGGAGCCCAAATGCTTGGGAACTGGTAGCCAGCCAGTGAATTGTTTCCTCTTAATGAGAGTTTAAACACTAGAACTCTTTCAGGATGTCTTGTCTTGCTGCTCCAGCATCCTTTAACATTGAACTTCTTGGTCTCACTGGCGCAGTGTCCACCTGCCAGGGATTTGGAGGCAGAAAGCCATTCAAGAGTTTTTTGTATAAGATTTTAAGAGGAAGCAATCCTTATAATAACAGAGAGTATGCAAGCTATATGAATGTTTCCTGAATTTAAAATAAATACTTAAAACTTACTTATTCATAAAATCTCTAAACCAAAATGTTCAATGGAGTAAGAGGGAAGTAAAACAAAACCCACATGCAATGTTTCCTCTAAGTTTTTTTTTTTAATTCTTTTTTTTATTTTTAATTGGAGGATAATTACAATATTGTTTTGGTTATTGCCATCAATGTGAATCAGCCATAGGTATACAGATGTCCCCTCCCTCTTGAACCTCCCTCACTCTAAGTTTTTAATTATGATGTATGTTCTGTTTTTTCCTCTCTTTCTCCCTCCTCCCATCTCTATCTCCATCTCTGTCTCCTTGTCCTCTTCTTTTGTCTTCTCCTTCTTTGATTATCTTTCTTTTTTTTAATTTTTAAAATATAAATTTACTTACTTTAATTGGAGGTTAANTGTACCCCAATGTTCATCGCAGCACTGTTTATAATAGCCAGGACATGGAAGCAACCTAGATGTCCATCAGCAGATGAATGGATAAGAAAGCTGTGATTATCTTTCATCCTCTCCTATAATCTATAAAAGAGAACCTTCTTTCTCTCCTTTCTCTTTATTGCCAGCTCTATCCACAGAAGAGAAGACTTTGTCCACAACCATAAGCTATCAGTCAGGGTATCCTTGTGAAGCATCTGTTGTTGACCCTCTAGCCACCATCCTGAAGTACTTGGATCGCTGACCAGCCTGGAGCAGCAATTCTTCAGCTCATGGCTTCTCTCCCACCACTCCTTTTTCTTCTTTGAAATCCCGCCTTCATCTGTTTTCNTGTGAAGCATCTGTTGTTGACCCTCTAGCCACCATCCTGAAGTACTTGGATCGCTGACCAGCCTGGAGCAGCAATTCTTCAGCTCATGGCTTCTCTCCCACCACTCCTTTTTCTTCTTTGAAATCCCGCCTTCATCTGTTTTCTTTACCTCATTTCTCATCTTAGCACTTCTTGTTTCCCTGTGCTTTGCTCAACCTTTAAAGAATCAATGGGTGCAAGCCGTTCTGAAGCAATTGGTGCTAGGACTGCGGCTGTTCCACTTGTATCTCCACAGGGAGGGAGTTTACTTCGTCAGGAGAGGAAAATGGAATCCTCCCCTCCCCCAAGCCCCTGCACCATTTTGGTGATCAGCACCTCCTGTGCCTCTCACCTGCCAGGCCCACATGCATGGGGCCTTTGCCACTTCAGCAAGGGCACCCAGAGTAGGACTGACCTCCCTGTGATTCAGCTGGTGACCCGAGCTGGCCAGGAAGCCACTGTGCCCAACTCTGGGAAGAAGAGGTTGAAATTTTTGCTCAAGGCCAGTGCGGAAAGGCTAGGGTAGTGGCTTTGGGGAAATAATGTCCTTTGAATTTTCATTTGCTTCTCAACTGAAGACTTTTGGAGCTGGAAGGTGATCTTTGTTTAAAAAAAAAAAAAAATTCCCTGCAAAATTCAGTTATTTAGAGGGGAGGATGCTGCTGCCTTTCCCAGCAAGTTCTGCATTTTCAAAGGGAGATTTGTGCTGCAAGAAGCAGCTTTTGGAAGTCATCTCAGGAGAAGATCCTTTTTTTTTTTTTTGCCTCACTAATCAGCCCTTTTTTGCTGTCTGGGTCCAGTGACGAGTCACATGGAACCTGCAGGAAAGCTATTTTAAACCCCTGGTTTTTGTGCCAAATGTATACGAGGCTAAAACCTGACAAGGAAGTGGGGGGAAGGGGTGGGTCACTGTCATTCACCTTGCTGCCCCTGGGCTCACCTTGGTGATTCAAAACTCTGAGCAGTGCCAGGTGCAAAGCTCTTGTTTTTTTCAATCACAGATTCCCTCCCTCCAGAGGGGAAATGAGGCTCCCAAACATGTCCCTTCTGCTGTCAGCCAGGTTTCTGCTGGAGTCAGTCATGGAATTACATTTTTTTACGTCACCATTTAAAATACTTTGTGCACCTAAAAAAATTATTTGACACCTTCCTGGAATTTCTGTATTTGTTACTAGAGTCTGGTTGGAATTCTGGACTCCAGAGTACCCTTCTCTGTGGCCTTCCAAGGTGCAATTTATCTTTCACAAGATGTCATTGATCACACACTGATACAAATAAATTTTATGACTGTTGGGAAAAGGAAAGCATTTCGTAGCGACTCATATTTTGGATCTTTTTTTTTTTTAAGTCATTTAGAAGTAACTGGGAACTATGCCCTTGGCATGGGGAAAGCAAAGCTGACTCCAAACCTTTTATTTTGCTATTAAAACCTTGGCTGGGAAGCATACTTTAGTGGGTAAATGTGAGCCACATTAAAACGGCCAGTTTCTGGCATGGGAAATTCATCTGGTTTCCTGGTGCTTCTCTAGGCTAGACTGCCTATTTCCCGCTGTGTCTTAGAGGATGCATTTTCTTCTACTTTCCCCAAGGACCATATTCAGGCTTCAAAATAAAGGTAAATCTCAGTTATAGGGCTTTATCAGTCAGGGTCCCTGCAGGAAACAGATGGCACAGTCAAATTGGATAATTTCAAAGGAGTTTAATAGAGAATATTTTTAATATTTGGGCAAGAGGCAGGGGGTAATGAAATGACAGGGGATAGTGCAGTACCCCAGAGCTAGGAACCTCAGGAAGCTGTAATCACCTTTAGGTCTGAAGAAGGTAAAAGGGAGGGAGCAGCTAATAGAAGCCAGAAAAAGGGAGAGCTGTGTGCTGGGAGCCTCTGAAAAGAGCTGAGACTATAGTGGGAGAGTGCAGGCAGCCCGTAAAGACGCTGGTTTAGGAGCCAGGGCCATAAATGCCCAGACCTCACTCTCCGCAGTCCTTCAAATCTCTCAGCAGTGTTCCTCACAAGCCAATACCAACTGGAAGCCAGAGGCAGGGATGCCATTGACATAATTCATATGCTCAGCTTTCCAGGGTACAGAGCAGAGGGAATCTGGGTTGGGAGGCCGTGTTCAAATGGAAGCTATCCAGCACAAAGAGTAATCCCTGACTGCATGGAACACTTTATATTTTGTTTAAAGAGACAGATTCTATGCTGCTGCTGCTGCTAAGTCACTTCAGTCGTGTCTGACTCTATGCGACCCCATAGATGGCAGCCCNGAGGCCGTGTTCAAATGGAAGCTATCCAGCACAAAGAGTAATCCCTGACTGCATGGAACACTTTATATTTTGTTTAAAGAGACAGATTCTATGCTGCTGCTGCTGCTAAGTCACTTCAGTCGTGTCTGACTCTATGCGACCCCATAGATGGCAGCCCACCAGGCTCCCCCGTCCCTGGGATTCTCCAGGCAAGAATCCTGGAGTGGGTTGCTCTTTCCTTCTCCAGTGCATGAAAGTGAAAAGTGAAAGTGAAGTCGCTCAGTCGTGTCCTACTCTTTGGGACCCCACGGACTGCAGCCTTCCAGACTCCTCAGTCCATGGGATTTTCCAGGCAAGAGTACTGGAGTGGGGTGCCATTGCCTTCTCCGACAGATTCTATAAGTAGGGTAAATAAACAGAACCATTGGCTTTTCCTCAAAAAAGAACTTGCAGTCTGCTCTGGTTCAGCAATTGATGTTGGTTAAAATATGCATGCAATAGAAAAGGAAAGTGAAAACGCTGATATTTTTACCTAATTTCTGAAAGCTGATCATTGATATCAAAAATCCATTTTTATACATCCAGAGATCTTTTGCTTCAGAAAAAAATAGCTAATTGATCCAATAAAATAAAATTCAGAAAGAGCTGAGGCAGCTAGAGTCCCCTCATATCTAATCAACAAAAGGAAAAGAAAATAACAACTTAATGAGTAATCAGTTAAGATGCTTATGGAAGTGACCACCCTATTGTAATGTAACCTCTGTTACAAGACAATTTAAAAGGCAAACACCTTTTTGTTGGGAGAAGGTGGAGGAAAGAAATAGCCGATACTACTAACACGTTGCTACAAAGTATTGGAGTGTTTCAAATTCTTTCTTTCCTGACTAATCGGCTCTGGGAACAGTGGAACACTTAGGAAGGTAGAGAAGATGAACTGTCTGCTCCCTGGTTTTGCTAGAGGCTGGCCCTGAATCAAGCTTTACTGTCCATAAATTCTACTAACAACCACTTATGTGGCCAAAAACTGCTCCCAAATTACTAACATGGATGCCTTCTGATAGTATTTGGCAGAGAGCAAAGATAGCAAAGCCTGATCAATCCCATTAAAGCTAGGACAGATGGACACCCCTGGCTTCAAGCTCTGCTAGGGCACTGCAGTCCTCTGTAACGCCGGCCCTATATTTAGCGTCTCTTAATCATTGTCTGAGAGCGAACCAAGAGGAGGTTCTATGTTCAACTGAACTTGAATAGCATCAGCTCCCCATCATCTCAGCAGCGAGCCTCACCTCCTCCATTCTTGCACTACCTTTCACCTCTTCTGTTTCAGTAGCTCCTCAGCCATCTTTATTTTTAATTCCTGTGTCTTCTCTGAGTCATATTTTGTCTCATGTCGTAATGCAGAACCTAAGTAGAAAGTTATTACATACTGAGAAGTGTCATGACCTTGAAACCAGAGCATTTGTTCGATTTTGGTACTACAGCTTGAGATCCATGACTTGGGTGAGTCATAACAGTTTATTAAACCTCAGTTTCTAACCTATTAAATCGGATAAAAACAGCTTGTCTAAAGCAACATGAAAAGACTTGACATAGTGCCTGATATGTAATGAGCACTAATTAAGTACTTTAATTTAGTCCTACCCTCTCCTATCCCTAAGATAGTGCAGGAGTCAAAGCAGCTTACAAGAAATGCTGTTGTTATATTTACTTGATCTAGTCACAATGTAAGTCATATGACTATGTTTCTTCTGGTGGACTGTCCATAGCTATGTCACACATCAGAAATATGCTTTTGTGGGTACCTTATGCATTATCGTTTGTCACCCCACTTTATTTAATCATTTTTCAGGATCTCAGATGGAATCCACCATAATGTAGTCCTCCAAACTGCACTCCACAAAATTCTGCTTCCCTTGTAGAGTGGGTGACAATCCAGGACCTTATACTTGGAGATTCTTTCTCTGCCATCTTATATAAAGCATGCAGACACATGACAAAGTTTTCCAAGATGGATACATTTGTCAGCTCTACTAAGTAAAAGATGCCTTGTCATTCAGAAGTCCTATCATTAATGCTCTTCTCCTGCGTGAGTTATTCCACTACCTGCTGCCAAAACAGTCAGCGGCATAGTTTAGTCATAAATTCATCCTTTCAGCAGATATTTATTAAGAGCCAACTATATGCCCACCACTGTGTTAAGTTTTGGATTTTCAAAGATGACTAACATCATAGCCCTGCCATCAGGGGCTAAATGTTTGTGTGGATGCCAGGGTGAGAAGTTGAGGAGAAGAAAGAATAGGAATGCAAACAAAAAATTACAATGTATAACAAAATCCATGGAAACATGAGCAAAGTCTAGTTGACATATTAGGGGGAGTGACCCTTTCCCTGGAATATGAGGAAGGTTTCACTGAGGAGGAGATGTGGGGCAGGGCCTTGAATAAAAGCTGAGGTTGTCCAGGTGGTCAACAGAAAGAAACACATAGATGAGGAGTTGGCTGGGATGCTCAGGAAATAGCAAGTCATCCATTTTAAATGGAGTAAGAGGAATACAGGAATCTGGGGATGTGAAGCTTCAGAGGGGAATGAAATGAAATAATTAGAGGCATATGTTAGAACGGATGCCAGGAGCTGTGAAGGAAAGATTAGGTCTCTATCACCAATAGAAGTATTTGCCTACGTGTAGGATTTTTCTGTTTTGGACTGAGCTGCAGTCTTTTCTTTCTTCAGCTTATCTGCAATTCAGAACACTACTGCTTCTGAAAGAGGATCATAATCTTTTAAATGTATTCATTGAGAAAGTAGTCATCAGTATAGACCAGCTTGGGAAGGATTTCCTTGAGGGCATCAGATGATTTTTCTGACTTGTTCCACTGCAAAACATGTCCCAAAGGACAGAAACTGCACTCTGGCATCAGTTAAGCGTCTGAGAACAGCCACACAGAAAGAATAAATAAAACAGGACTGATTTCTCAGCCCTTTGCCGTGGGAGATGATTTGGACAACTCTTACCTGGCTAGCGTTTTATCACTGGCCTGACTCGTATATGAGTGAACCCTGGAATCATCACTGCAGTGCTGTGTCAGAAATACAAGAATGAGTGAGACTTGGGGAAAGAGGATAGGGAGCATTGAAATGCTTATCTTTGTTTCATGTTTGTTTTGGTTCTGTTGATGTCTGAAGCACCTTTCTTTTGCCCTTGGAAGTGCAGAAAGCACTTATTATTTGGGCAGACACACACACGCAAAAGATCAGGCTTATTATGCACAACTGCCATGGCTTTCCAGCCATCACTGTTCCTTTCAGTGTCGCTACTGCAGAAGGGTCTGACTGTCTGGGTGCTGGCAGACTATCTGCTGCTCTGCTCTAGTCTCCCCAAACCGGGGCCTTTGAGCTCTGCTCCCCATCTACTCTGCGTCTTCCTACCTAACGACATCCACTAACGCGTGCTAACAGATGACAGAGGGAAAATTAGCTGTGGTGTCCACATCAGTCAGACCAGAGTTGCTGTGTGGGAGCAATTGCTCCATAGTCTGTGTGGGCTGTATTTTTTCCCCATCTCTTTTTCTCAAAGGTGAAGTCACGTGGTCCGAGCTGAGCTTCCTTGCTCCATATTTTCCACTTNTCCCCAAACCGGGGCCTTTGAGCTCTGCTCCCCATCTACTCTGCGTCTTCCTACCTAACGACATCCACTAATGCGTGCTAACAGATGACAGAGGGAAAATTAGCTGTGGTGTCCACATCAATCAGACCAGAGTTGCTGTGTGGGAGCAATTGCTCCATAGTCTGTGTGGGCTGTATTTTTTTCCCCATCTCTTTTTCTCAAAGGTGAAGTCACGTGGTCCGAGCTGAGCTTCCTTGCTCCATGTTTTCCACTTCCAGGCAGTCTACCTTCGCACTTAGTGGGTTCTGTTTGGACCACCAGATGGAGGTGCCTCTACCAGGTACAGGCTCCCAGCAACCAAGCTAAGAACAGCCCGAAGGCCACATGGCCCAGGATAAGAGCCATGTCAGTTTCACACACACACTCTCACACACACACACACAAGCTCCATTGCATCTTTTCAAGTCTAAGAATTGTTATGTTAATAGAGTTGTTTATTTGAGGCTTTAGAGAAAGATTGACAGTTATATGGATGAAAAATGGCTTGGGTAGCAACACATTTACTTATAGCCTATCAAAAGGGATTTCTATTTCCCTTGTCCCAATACAAGGGTCAAACTGTCAGGGGCAAGTAGAGAAAAAGAGCTTCTGCTCTGAGGTTAGGCAGGAATGGAGCTTGTAGGCTTTGGGAGTTTTGAAGCCCTAAACTTGAACCTATGAAAGTAATGCTTTTACTTTACAGCCTCGTTAATCTCTCTGAGCCTGAGTTTAATTATGTGTAAAGTGGGTTTAATGATAATATCTACATATCAAGAAGAATCTAGTAATTAAATAAGACATTCCTAGAACACTGCTTGCTATTATTGTATATACTCAATAAATGATAGCTGTGTAATCATCAACCTTTCCATTCTGCTTCTCAGAAACATTTAAGGAGTATAAAAATTGTGAAGAATTCCCATATTTTGTACTTTTTTACTCCCTCCCCGAGAATAAGCTTTCAGAGCTGTCTGTGGTTTTACACATTTTTGCCCTATTATCATGTTCTCCCAGGTTTGCTATCCCTTGTTGAAAGATGATCATGAAACCACTGCCACTATTATCTCACTCCCTACTTGTTTCCTTCCAGTGTCCTCTTCAAAGGTGCTCATTGTGATTATCTATGTATCTTTGTGTTGAGAAATGGACCCCGGTTCCCCAATAGAATCAAATCTCCTAATAAAAATTAATAAAAGAATATGTAAGAGAAAAAAGGCAACATTTGGACGTACTATAGAAAGAAGTTTAATTTTCTCTCTTTTATTATATGTGCCCATATGTGGAGTTTCATCTTACTTAGGCCAGAAGATCCTTTAGCATAATGAATAACTCTTTATGCTGCTCATAAGGTGTCACTAGTAGTAAAGAACTTGCCTGCCAGTGCAGGAGATGTAAGAGACATGGGTTTGATCCCTGGGTCGGGAAGATTCCCTGGAGGAGGGCATGCCAACCCACTCCAGTATTCTTGCCTGGAGAATCCCACGAATAGAGGAGCCTGGCAGTCTACAGTCCATGAGGTCACAGAGAGTCGGACATGACTGAAGCAACTTAGCATGCAGGATGCATGCTGCTCAGGGTCCTTCAATACCGTTTATTTATGTATTCCACTTTAAAGCTAACAGCTTCATGAGGCTATCTTCAGGCAATCCATGTATATAGAATGATCCTATATCTAAGAACTTCTGACATCCACTCTAAAGCTTGTTCAAAAATGGCAGCCTGACTTTTTTCCTTCTTCCATACTGGAAATGGAACACCACATGTAAGGCACCTAGTCTAAGGGTCAACTTTCATTGGTCAGGAGAAAGAGAAACACAGCCTGAGTCCTGTGTGCTCATCTCTTTCTCCTGTATACCCAAAGTTTGGTTTCCTTACCCTCCTCTACAGATTTCTGGATCTGGCTGGTCAGGGCTATGAAAGCTGAGTATTCCAATGGGTAAATAACTTCTTTATCAGAACTAATCATGAAGTAGTAGGGCTTGTTTCATCTCCATAAGGATTGCTCATTTTGTTTTGCCTTTTTTTAGAAGTATAATTACATTTCTTCTTTAGGTTGCTAGCAGTGGTTCAGAAAGAGAGACCTGCCAGACTCTCCATCTCAGTCTGTCCTCGTTTTGTGCACAAGGCAGTTCCCCATGAACACACAAACATCACACTCAGCTCTGTCGGATCAGCTTCATGGCCACATTTATCAAAATTATCCCAGAGTCCCTTGCAGAGACGAATATTAATAGGGTTCATTTAAAACCAAGAGTGTTACTAATGCTTTTTTCTATGTGCTAAATGGGAGGAAACAAGAATTACACAAATAAACAAACAGGAAAAAAAGGCAGAGTTGTTAGAATAGTTAATAAGGCGAGGTGAAATCTTTGGGCAAGGGGAAATAATGCTGAGCTTTCAGAAATCTTGATGCATCAATTTACATATTATTATTCCAGTTGCTTTCCATACTGAAAGCGGAGCATCACTTCTCTCAGCACACCACACACTACCAGGGAATCAGCACTGAGCATTTCTCTTGGGTACATGCTGTCCACCCATGTATCCAAGGCTTCCTTCCTTGATACTACTTGAACTAAAAGGAATAGCGCTACTTCTGTCTTAAGCAGGGTTCCCTGGTAGTTCAGATGGTAAAGAATCTTCCTGCAAAAAAAAAAAAAACTGTCTTAAGTTAATAAAGAGGGATCAGAGAAATCAACAATGGATTCTTTCCATTTGCCATCCAATCATAAAGAGCCGTTTGCACACAGGCCAGGTCCTACTGGCAAGTGTGCTTTGCAGAGCAGCGACATATCATGGCAGTATTCCTGGTAAGTTTTGTGTGATTGTGTAACACACTGTGATGCTGTGTCAGTGGCCAGGAAGTGGTGTTATGTTGCCTTGGGCTGAGGTGATGTCTGCTCTGAGTTCTACAGCTAGTGGCGTCAGTTCTCCCTTAAGCAGAGTCAAGAATCACCAGCCACCTTTCAGGTCTATCAGCATTAAGCTGATAGTAATTATGTGTTAGCCTGCCAGAATCCTCATCTCTCACATTCGGTATAGAAGATGGTAACAATGCTTGTCAAAGAAACGTGCAAGAATGTACATTAAGAATGTACATGTTTTGTTTGTACATGTTTTGTTTGTTTGTTTGTACATGTACATGTTTTTAAAGAATTGATTAATTTGTTATTTTAAAAGGATGTAGTTTCCAGAGATGCATGTTTTAAAAGTAATGATGACAGGTAAAACTATCCTTTATTCCCTTTTATTAAATGAACAGCATCCTAAAGAATGAAATTAATATACTCTTTAGAGCTGTTTAATAATGTGACCCCATAGGTAAGTTTACTCCTGGACCAGAGACAACAAGAGTCATTTGATTTTAGAATCAAACCTTCTACTGTAGGAGCTACCGTTGTCTCTGGGAAAGAAAGGCCACACCATCTACTCTTACCTACACACTGGTAGATCAATGTGCTTCCTTAGTTTACCCAATAGAACCATCTGGAGCAGTGACTTTTAACCAGGAGAAGTTTTAGTCCCTTGGGATGTTTATTAATGTCTGAAGACATTTTTGTACACCTGTCGGGGGCGGGGGCAGGAGTAGGGCTAGATGAGCTACAAGCATTTCACCTAGTAACTGGTGGCCAAGGTGTTACTTGACCTTCTGTAAATAAGTAGAACAACTCACACACAAAAGTTATCCACCCCATAATGTCAGTAGTGCCAGTCTGAGAGGCCCAGCACTAGAATGATTTGTGGAAGAGCTTCCCTTGTAGCTCAGTCGGTAAAGAGTCTGCCTGCAGTGCAGGAGACCCGGGTTCGATCTCTGGGTTGGGAAGATCCACTGGAGAAGGCAATGGCAACCTACTCCAGTATCCTTGCCTGGAAAAATCTCATGGACAGAGGAACCTGGTGGATTGCAGTCCATGGGGTCTCAAGAGTCAGGTACGACTGAGTGACTAACACACACACATGAATTTTCCAAATAGATCAGGGACAGACTGAGAAAACCAGATACTGGATCTATCCTCTGGGAACTTCTAACAGGAACATAGCTGTTTACAACAATGTTGTAGCTGTTACAACTCTATGTAATAGTTTCCTCATCTTTAAAGTGGAGATATTGATGGTACTTATCTCCTAGTACCATAAAGAGGATTCAATGTATTCGTAAATGGAAACACTTAGTAAGTGCTCAGTAGGTCTTAGGTAATCTTATCCCGCCCCTTCACAACTTCTCACAGTGGGAACATAAGAAACAGTAATCCTGAACTTGATAGACTCACACATGCTTCAGAATGGTAGACATGGTTTTCAGGCATTGAAGGTCCTGCTCAACCCCTGACATTGTCCATAAACTTAATATACAGTCGACTTCAACAAATCTAACTAAATCGTGTGTATATGTATGTATGTATACACATACACGTACACGTGTATGTATATAGTTTCTGTGTTAGCAGTGTGCAGAAGTCTATGGCAAGAAAAAACAGATAATACAGTTTACTTAAAGCATAAGTTAATGCTCCAAGTGGGGCTTCCCCAGTGTGTCAGTCAGTAAAGAATCTGCCTGCAATGCAGAACTCCTGGGTTCGATCCCTGGGTCAGGAAGTTCTCCTGGAGAAGGAAATGACAACCCACTCCAGTATTCTTGCCTGGGAATTCCCATGGACAGAGGAACCTGGTGGGCTACCCGCCATGCGGTCTCAAAAGTCAGACCACGACTTAGTGACTAAACCATCACCACTAATGCTCCAAGTATATTCTTAGAGAAAACGTTCCTACTTCCAAGAAGTTTTACAACAGTTTGCTATATCCAGTGATGTATTCCATTTGGAAGCCACGGTTTACTTTTGTATATTTTAACTTATTTTAATGGCACTCAAAACATATGCATGACTTTGTTTCCTTCTTGCTAAATTAAAATGCAGTGATATCCCAGGAGCTATATCTACTGCGAATAGCAAGGTTTTTTTGTTGGTGGTGGTGGTATCGAGCACTAGTTTCTACTGCAATTTATACTGTTTCATTNGAACAACAGACTACTTCCAAATAGGAAAAGGAGTACATCAAAGCTATATATTGTCACCCTATTATTTAACTTCTATACAGAGTACATCATGAGAAACGCTGGGCTGGATGAAGCACAAGCTGGAATCAAGACTGCTGGGAGAAATATCAATAACCTCAGATAGGCAGATAACACCACCCTTATGGAAGAAAGTAAAGAAGAACTAAGGAGCCTCTTGATGAAAGTGAAAGAAGAGAGTTGAAAAGTTGGCTTGAAGCTCAACATTCAGAAAACTAAGATCATGGCATCAGGTCCCATCAGTTCATGGCAAATAGATGGGGAAACAGTGGAAAGTGGCTGACTTTATTTTTTTGGACTCCAAAATCACTGCAGATGGTGATTGCAGCCATGAAATTAAAAGATGCCTACTCCTTGGAAGGAAAGTTATGACCAACCTAAACAACATATTAAAAAGCAGAGACATTACTTTACCAACAAAGGTCCATCTAGTCAGGGCTATGGTTTTTCCTGTGGTCATGTATGGATGTGAGAATTGGAATATAAAGGAAGTTGAGCACCAACTTTTGAACTGTGGTGTTGAAGAAGACTCTTGAGAGTCCCTTGGACTGCCAAGACATCCAGCCAGTCCATCCTAAAGGAGATCAGTCCTGGGTGTTCATTGGAAGGACTGAAGCTGAGGCTGAAACTCCAATATTTTGGCCACCTGATGCAGAGAGCTGACTCATTGGAAAAGACCCCGATGCTGGGAAAGATTGAGGACAGGAGGAGAAGGGACGACAGAAGATGAGATGGCTGGATGGCATCACCGACTCGATGGACATGAGTTTGGGTAAACTCTTGGAGTTGGTGAAGGACAGAGAGGCCTGGCGTGCTGCGGTTCATGGTGTCGCAAAGAGTCGGACACGACTGAGTGACTGAACTGAACTGAATGGAAAACAGAAAAAGAAACAGGTGGCCCATAAAGTACTTTGTGGCTTTTAAGGATATGTCATGGCAACTCACTCCAGTGCTGTTGCCTGGAAAATCCCATGGATGGAGGAGCCTGGTAGGCTATAGTCCATGGGGTCCAAAGAGTCGGACACAGTTGAACGACTCCACTTTCACTCATGATTTAAGGCTAAATCTTATAGGCTTTTCCTGGAGGAAGGGGTGGGTTTTTAGTAGATATCAGGAATATAGCCTGAATTTTCACCTATTTTATTATTATACTGAACACCAACCTTTATCATAGAAAATATGTCTTTTTGAGTGCAAAGGGGAAAAGATACATTTCTCTTCTCTTGTAAAGTCTCCAGGTGCCATTTCTCAGACCTTGGAAACAGCCCAGTTGCTATTTGCCACCTACCCTAGGTAGCCTGATATTTTTGAGCTTCCCTCTGCTCATTACCCCTATTGCTGCCAAATAACAAAACCATCTGCTCTGGTTGGACAGCATCTGAAGATGATTCTGTAAGTTCTAGAAACAAGAAAGCGATTTGGCCCAGGTAAAGGGAAGAAGGCCGATTCCTTCCTTCCACCTATCCATTAATTCAACTCCTGGATGCTTTCCCTGATTAGCAAAAACGAATATCCAAACAGCTGGAACGAAGATCTGGGAATAGGAGATTTTGGAGGAGCTGCTGACTTGCTGAGTAAGTGCAGCCTCAGTGAGCAGAGTCAGGATAGATCCATTTGCTCTTATTTAGCAAGGCAATGACCCGTACATGGAAACAGCCATTTGACATCCCACGGAGTAAACCTCTTGCTGAAGCAGCAATAATGGGCATCCTTAACTGGGCATGAATGCAAATGTTGCTGTCTGAATAATTTGTCCCCTTTTTAAACCAGCCCACACACTTAGAGGCCAGGGCAAGTTATGAGCATTTAATAAATATAGAAAAATTCCAATTTAGTGTACTGTCTTTTCAGGTAGACTAGGGAGCTCAACTAGATGCAGATATCTATGCCATACATGTAGCACCCATACATGTAACACACATCAACCACTGAACAGTATGCAAGTGAGAGCATAGCAAGTCATTGTCCCATGGCCACTAGATCTGAGTAATTTAGAGCAGGCTGACCCAAATTAACCCTCCCTTTTGGTAGTGCTTACTGTCTGGATAGGTCTATAGGGACTGTTTTGGGATGAATCTGACTGCCTAGAACAGTGTCAGGAACTCATGGGACCACTTGAGAATGCTATGTAATGTAGGACTCAAAGGCCCAGAAGAGTATGTCTTACCCAGCCTTGGCCACACAGTCAAATGCCAGCTACATCTCGGAGGATTGTAATGAGTAAGGCTTCAGGCACTTTTAGTTGCATATACAGTTCAGAAACTACTCCTGCCAGATTAAAAAAGAGTTAAAAGAGGATGGCTTTTTCTTGACTGCCCATTGTTTTAATATGTCATTTTCACAAACTTCCTCACTGCAATTTCTCTGACTTTAGCACGTTATCAGTCATATGGTACTTGGTATTGCTTTGTTTTATACATACCTTTTATCTTTTTCTCAACATTGTTAGCATATTATTCCTCTTTCTTTAAGTTACTTTGTTCATTGTTTGCTGCTTGCACAAGTGCAGCATTTGCAATCATTCCTGGCAGAGAAATTTGAGTAACTGAAGCTCATAATGAGCTTCTCCTACTTTCAGCCTCATCTGACACTCAGGGAACCCATATTTTCCCATTCACCCATGAAATTTGTATCTAAAAGGAATCATGTTCCTGTAGAGTGCTCCTTTTCAAATACCTACTTTGGAGGCTGATGTTTTTTGCTTTATAAATGGATCCTAATAAAAGTGAGAGCTAGTACTAGTGGAAAGAAATTACCATTGCTAGTTATTTTTTTCTACTGCAAGGTCTAAGGCTTCAGAGACTCAAATTACAGACACAAAACACCTGACAGCATCTGTTGTCTGGAAGACAGTACAAATTATATAAGGGTGACAAAAGTTTATTTGGAGTGCTTTTTTCTTTGATTCATTATTTTTTATTGAAATATAGCTGGTTATAGTTTTGTGTTAGTTTCAGGTGTACATCCCTTCTTCAGATTATTTTCCCTTATAGGTTATTACAAAATACTGAGTAGGGTTCCTTATGCTATACTTGTTGCTTACCTGTTTTATATCTAGCAGTGTGAAAGTGAAAATGAAAGTCGCTCAGTTGTGTCTGACTCTTTGCGACCCCATGGGCTATACAGTCCATGAAATTTTCCAAGCCAGATTATTGGAGAGGGTAGTTGTTCCTTTCTGCAGGGGATCTTCCCAACTCAGGAATCGAACCAAGGTCTCCTGCACTGCAGGCAGATTTGCAGCTTCTTTACCAACTGAGCTATTGCTGCTGCTGCTGCTGTTGCTAGGTCACTTAAGTCGTGTCCGACTCTGCGCGACCCCGTAGAAGACAGCCCACGAGGCTCCCCCATCCCTGGGATTCTCCAGGCAACAACACTGGAGTGGGTTGCCATTTCCTTCTCCAATAACTGAGCTACTAGGGAAGCCCATATATATGTGTGTGTGTGTGTGTGTGTGTGTATGTAGCAGTGCGCATATGTTAATCCTAGCCTTCTAATTGATCCCTCTCCGACCTGGAGTGCTTTTGCTTTTTTTCTGGAGCCCAAGAGTTAAGCTTCTAAAAATTTGGGGAAAACTTATTAACTTATGGCTCTACAGTATCATATCTATGACATTTTTATGTCACTTTCTGTTGTAGTTATAAAGTGTCCAGACATTAACTGAAGGGTTGACATATTGATATATGTCAATATTGACATATGACATATTGACATAGCTCTGTCCATTAGTAGATAAGAACTGAGTGCATGTCCTTGGGGTAATTTATTGTTAATACTGATATTAATAATCAATTATAAATTATAATAATTACTTTTATCCTTTTGGCAATAATGGTGGCTGTAAAACTATATTTAGAATACCATTGGCCATAGAAATGCAAGAATTCTTTTACCATGTTATCTTAGAAGGAATAAGCCCAACACTGCTTTTTTTTTAACTAGTGTTAGCATATAATAAATAATGGCTACACTATAGATAAAACCTCTTTCTGTTCATTCATGTTTGGCCCTAATAGTAATCCTATAACATAGCCTAATATCAATTTTGCACATTGCTTCCTTTTAACAGATGAGAAAACAGATTTAAATAATCAGTCATTAGTTTGCTCGTTTTTAGGCATTCAAAATATATTAAGTACCTACAGTGTGCCTAATGATGGGGATTCAAAATCAAAATCACATATCAGAGAATGTGTGATCGCCTTATGAGCTGGTGGCAGGGCGGCGTCAGAATCCCCTGGCTCTCAGTCTAGTTCACTGTGCTACATTTTCCATTCCTGTCATCCATCCTAGAAACTACCACACCATGCAGCTAAACACGCTTCAGTGGCATTTTCAGAAGCAAATGCCAGGCTGGATGGATGATTGATGTTTCACAAGATGGCATTTATGAGTTATATTGTGTATTTTTATCCTTATTGTTGAATTCTTTGATCATGTGTATTAAAAACAAGTGCTACTCAAAAAAAAAACCCTGTAGAATTTTGAATCCAATTCTTATATATACCTGCCATACTGTTCCATAGTCTGTTATCTATGCGAAAGATAGGGTTTAAGTTTGTCTAACCTTATGAAAGAAAGGGTAGAAATTAGGAAGCTGACGGTGTTGTGTTTTTAACACCCCCTCACTGCCATGCACAGTGGTACACACACCTTGCCCCAACTTCAAATGAACAATAACTGAGACCAATTTGTTTCTAATTTGTACCATTAGGAATGACATTTTGAATTGAATACAAGTAATAACACTAATTATTTGAGGTTAGGGAAATGAGCCAACTGACCACTTTTCTCCCCTACTCTGAAACTTATTATTTTCCTTCTGTAGGCTGGTCAGTTAGGGACTGAGGATTAAAGGCAGTAAAACATTCACAGCCAAAATTAGATGGCTGTGCACACCTAGCAGTGTGTGCTGGCAGATAAGATCCAATGGTAGACATGCAGCTAAGTTGGTTTTGTGGGAGTATAACGAGTACCTAAGCAGAGATGACAATTTTCCTTTCCTCTATGGAAAGAACCCCCTTCAAAATTTTCCTTTATTATGACTGCTTCTCAATTTGGAACAATTAGGAACTTTTGGTTTAAGAAACAGAAATTGACTGGCTAATTTTATGTAAGAAGGGGATGATACATTGGACAAATATGGAATAGCTCACAGAACCAAAGGAAAAGCAGAAATATCTTGACCTGGAAACCACAAAATCATGGATCTCTAGATGCAAGTTCCGGGCACTAGTGAAAAATAATGGTTCTTTCAGGTGGTTGCTTTCATGCTATGTTTTAGCTAACTATTGCTGATGAACAAACCAGTCCAGAATTCATGGGCATAAAGCAATAATAATTATTCTTTATTTCTCACAAGTGTACAAGTCAGGACATGTCTATGCTGGGCTTCACTACAGGTGACTGTGATCCTGGGGTTGTCAGATTCATCAAGTGAAAATATAGGATTCCAGTTAAATTAGAATTTTAGATAATGAATAAGTTTTAAGTATAAATATATTCCATGAAATATTTGGAACATTCACTTCACTTCACTTCGTACTTTAAAAATGTGTTGTTTATCTGCAACTCCTGTATGACTGAGTATGTCATATTTTATCTGGCAATCCTATTTGCCGCTTCCCCTCCTCCTCCTCCTGGGATCAAAAGACACAGTTGAGCGTGTTCTTCTCCTGATGATAACAGAGGCAGAAGACAAAGGGGGTCCAGTTGGGCCAGCACTTGTCAAGACTCTGCTAATATAACCTGTACTGATAGCTTTGATCAGAACAAATAGCATGCTCCAGCAACGTAAAAATGTGTACCCCCCACAATAGGAGGGTCTGGGCATGGCACAGGTTGTAGAAACATGGTAGAGTGGAAAACTGGAGCCATTAACACAGTCAATCAGTTTCCACTTCTTCTTCGTCTATTTTTTATTAAAAAAAACAAGTCCTAGGGAATGTGTGTGCTTAGTTGTGTCAGACTGTTTGTAGCCTCTTGGGTTGTAGCCTGCCAGTCTCCTCTCTCCTTGGCAGTTTTCAGGCAAGAAATACTGGAGTCGATTGCCATTTCCTTCTCCAGGGGGTCTTCCTGACTCAGGGATTGCACCCACATCTCCTGTGTCTCCTATATTGTTGGCAGAATATTTACCTGCTGAGCTATTGAGGAAGTCAGTTCTAGAGAGAGAAAGTCTGAAATGTATAACTTAGATAATTTTTATTGGCTGAGAAAAAAAAAAGGTCACCTGATTGAAAATCCCAGCAAACCAATGGTAGTGAGATGAGAGGTAGTTCTCCAAAGGAAAACTAAGGTGTCTTACCAGAAGAAGAAGGCACAGATTGGGACAGGCAAAACACTCTACTATATCCTCGACTTTGCCTGCATTTCCACTTTTGTTCAGACACGAGAAATGTTAGTCTCATACAAAAGAGAAGAAGGAATGAGTTTGAACCTGGAGAACTGTACAAAAATGCAGAGGCAGCTCTGAGTCCCCCCAAAACAGAGCAAACCCTAGAGATCTAGTAGAGATAGTGGATAAGAACGTTACCAAAAAAGTGATACAGGACAATAAAACCATGAGTGCCAGAGTCTGATTGGCTGTGTCCTAATCTTACTTAATGCTGATTCATCGCACAGCTGAAGGAATTCATTTATCCCAGAGCAACTAGATGCTAGCATTATTTGAGAAACTTCCATTCACTTTGTACTAAACAAAAGGGGAAAAACATGCATTTAACGTTAACTGTATGTGAATTTCAATGAAAAAATATTACCTATTTAATAATTCAGATTTTAAAATAACTTTTGGGTGCATCATATTCACTGTACAGTTATTTTAACCATGGAAACCCTGAAGATTACTTTGAATGATGAATTTTGCTAATGTCCTGAAAAATGGGTATCTAAATTATGTTTTTCACTCTGTATTTTAGGAGGTGTTATTCTAATAATTAATTTTGAGACAAGCAACACCTAATAATAGTGTGGTGTCTGAAAGATTACTGAATTATATTTTCAAAAATTTTGATAAATTACTTGGTGTGATAAGTAAGGTTTATATTTACATTTCCCAGAAAATATTATGCTGGCCAAATAGGTTACACTATGTATGGTAATTCTGAAAACCAAAATGATGTACACATTTTATATTAAATTATTTAGTAAATGGTATTGGGAAAATTGGCTAAAAAATATGTGAGAAAATCTAGTTACAATTCACACCATAAGTATATTACATATGATGTAAAGAGTTCAATTTTTTTAATAAAACAGATCATTAAAAAAAAAAGAAACAGAGATAACATTTAACTGATCTGATGTTATAGAAGGATCTAATATACCCAGAAGCAATAGAAGAAAACACAAGAGAAAGAGAAACAAAAAATTTAAGACATTGAGACTTACCTGTGGTGGTACAGTGGTTAGGACTACATGCTTCCACTTATTTGCAAAGCAGAAATAAAGACACATGTGTAGAAAGCAAACTTATGGATGCCAAGGGTGGAAAAAAAGGTAGGATAAATTAAGAGATTGCAGTTGACATACATACATACATTCAGTTCAGTTCAGTTCAGTTCAGTCACTCAGTTGTGTCCGACTCTTTGCGACCCCATGAATCACAGCACGCCAGGCCTCCCTGTCCATCACCAACTCCCAGAGTTCACCCCAACTCACGTCCATCGAGTCGGTGATGCCATCCAACCATCTCATCCTCTGTCATCCCCTTCTCCTCCTGCCCCCAATCCCTCCCAGCATCAAAGTCTTTTCCAATGAGTCAACTCTTTGCATGAGGTGGCCAAAGTACTGGAGTTTCAGCTTCAGCATCAGTCCTTCTTATGAACACCCAGGACATACATTACTGTGTATAAAACAGGTAACTAACTAATGAGAACCTACTCTATAGCACAGGGAAATCTACTTAGTGCTCTTTGGTGACCTAGCTAGGAAGGAGAGCTAAAAAGGGGGATATATAAGATCCTCTGGAGTAGAAATTGCAACCAACTCCAGTATTCTTGCCTGGAAAGTTTCATGGACAGAGCAGCCTGGTGGGCTATAGCCCATGGAGCCACTAAGCAGAGCACACATGATGTCTTACCAGCTGTTAATCTTATACATCATATGTATAACTGACTCACTTTATTATACAGCAGAAACTAACATTGTAAAGCAACTATACTCCAATAAAATATTTTTTTAATAAAATAAATTTGAAAAGCACTAATATCCTTTGAATAAAAATTGTTAGGAAATACTCCAGAAAGAGAAAACCAAAACAAACAAACAAAAACTACCCAGAGTACTGTAGTAACCCAAGAATTGAAATTGAGCATAAATCAATATTTCAGTGACTTTGATAAATAACTTATGTTTGCTGATGTAAATAAAGTTATCATGTTAAACAGTATTTCCTGAGTAGTCTTCCTTAATGAGAATTAAAATAGATTAAAAACTATTTGGAACCACTTTTGCAAAAGCAAGTGTAATAGAGAGAAGGAGTTAAGTATAGAAGATTTAGTTGCCTTTTGGTTTGGGGACTAGCTCTATAATTCCTTAGCTAATGTGATTCCCTCCCCCCCAACTCCCCAGCCTATTTTGTCCCTTATGTACACATCTGTAAAATGCCAATAATAATAAAAACACTTTTTACTTCTCAGAATCTTTCTTAAAATTTTACTGGTAACAGAATAAAACTTTGATTTGTCACTTTAATGTTATCAGTGATGGTGTAAATGTAGACTACATGAATTGCTATACAAAACTAGGAAGGAACTTTCAAGCTATCAAACAAAAAAGATATATATGTTTATATACATGCATGTATGTTATGTATAAAACTCCTGGTAGAAGAAAAAAGAAATTAAAACTCAGAAATGTCTATAATCAGGAAAACTGGATGTCATTTATTGTAATTCCTAAAATATATGAACAGTTTTTGCCCTATGGCTATTTTTTTTTCCAATCGATACCAAAATAGGTAACTGGATTGGTTACTAAAGACATACTGATAAAAGCTGTGTTGTTTCAGTTGTTCAGAATAAGAGCTTGCTCCTTCCTGACAAAAATTTAATGAGATGACTTCCTGGAGCTCAGAAGAGTTGGGGAGAAGGTTATCTTTTTTTTTTTTTTTAAACACTCTGTGAGCACTTAATATTCCAAATACTGTGCTCTGTAAGATTTAATGGTCAAGAAAACAAAAGCCCTCCTGTCTGCCTCTTTCAGTTTAATGACAGGCATAGGTAAATAATCCAGCAATTATGGTTTAGTGCTGTGTGGAGAAATACAGGTTATAATATGACAACACAAGATAAGCACCCAGTAAGGAATCAGGAGTGGGCTGGAATGGGGTTGGGGGTATGACAAGATAATCTCCTGGAACAAGTGAGAAAACAAGCTGACAAGCTGAAACCTGAAGGAGGAAATGGAACAACCATATGAAGAGTTGAAAGAAAACTATTCCATTAGAAAAAAAATAAAAGTAGAATGTCAAATGCCTAGGAGTAAACAAAGATGGTGTATACCAGGAACCAAAAGTTGTTTGATCCGATTGGTTGGTACAACTCAAAGGAAATATGAAATAAGACAGGAAAGAGAATCAGGGGCTAACCATGAATGACCTATTAAGTCATATTAAGAAGTTTTGATTTTATCTTGAGGGCAATGAAGTTGAAGGATATAATACTCATATTTGCAATTTAGGGGAAATTTTTGATTGCAGTATGGTGAATGAATGACAGTGAGCTTGAAGACAGAACACTTAGAGGTTAAAAAAAAACTAGATATAATGCAATTGAGAGTGATAAATGAATCTGAAAGATATTTAAAAGTCATAAGCCATAGAATTGGGGGTCTACTTTATGCGGGGACAGTAAAGGAGAGAGAGCAATCAAGGAAGATAAACGTCTTTTTTGATTTGGGCAACTGTTTGCATAATAACACTATTGCTGAAAGAAAAAAGTGATCACAAGATTACAAGTTCTCTGTGGGAAGGAAGATGATAACCCCAATTCTGAGTATAGTAAATCCTGTATTTCTGTGAAACAGTTGATAGAGCTATAGAATAGTCAGTTCATTGAAAGTATAGGTGTAAAGGTCATGAGAAAAACATGGGCTGAAGATGCTGATTTGGAAG
Organism: Neotragus pygmaeus; assembly: GCA_006410875.1. NCBI lineage: Eukaryota > Metazoa > Chordata > Mammalia > Artiodactyla > Bovidae > Neotragus > Neotragus pygmaeus. The sequence goes on along the minus strand of SJYV01009037.1, from coordinate 274,594 downwards.
TCATCAGTATCATGGCTGTAGCTTCTGAAGCTAAAGAGTATATGTGTAGTAACTGATCACAGTGCATAATATTAAAAAAAGTGGACGGTGATCAGACCTTCAGATGTTTAGGGAATGGGACAAGGTAAGCCCAAAAGTTAAACTTGGAAGGCTGGCCAAAAGGATAAGAAGAAAAGCAGTTGAGTTTGATGACCTAAAAACTAAGTAAAGGAATAATGATGTGACTATCAACAAAGTCAAATACTTCAGAGAAAAATGGGAATAATAACAAAAGTTTTCATTGGACTTAAAAGCAATATGGTTCAAAGACATTGGTGAGCTCCTTGAGAGCAGTTTCTTTGGAAGTTAATGAGTGAGTCCAGATTGCACTGATGGTTAGAGTATTAAATGTGAATTAGGGAATGAAGACATGAGATAGAACAATTCCTTCTAGAACGTGGAGATACGTTTGAAAGTAGGTAAGATGGGATTTTGGCAGGGGGTGAGGGATCTTCTTTCTAGAGCAGAAAGCTACATCATATATAAATGCTTATGGGAAGAAACTTCCAATAAAATAGGAAGATAAATGGTGGAGTAAAAACTATTGGTTAGTGACCCAGGGTGGGATATAATGTCAGCATGATTACATTTCTAACTGTTTAGCCCAAATGCTATCTACATCTCCAGTATCTGAGAGCCAGAGCCTGAACATATTGTCCATTAGGAGAAGGAATATAGTTGGTGGCTGAAACATAGCCGTGTAGTCAATTATTCTTTATTTTATTCTCAGTTTTATCACTACCTGTCTTATGTAACATTGAACAAGTGACCCCACCCCTTTTGTGCCATAACCTTGACTGACGCATATATATGGAATTTAGAAAAACAGTAATGACTAAGGTCCNTTTCTACAAGCAGAAAATATTCCCGTTTTATTTGTCACTGCACAGAGTCTCTAATGGGCAGCAAGAGTGGGAAAAAGTAAAAGTTTTTTGTTTTGTTTTGTTTTGTTTATATTGAACTCTTTCATGCTTTCTTGTCTTCTTCCTTCCCCCTGACACAGTTTTTCAGGGACAGCACAAGCAACTATGAGTTTAAAAAAATAGGGAAAGGAAAATCACAGTCAAAGCATAAACTCTGCAATTTGTAATCAGGGCATAACCTTTGTGATGAAATTTGTGAGTAAGTAATTCACTTTCCATGTAAGCCCACCAGTATGAAATCTAATGTTGCTGCTCTGAACACTAATGAAGGAAGTCAGACGGCAGTACAGATAGCCCTTGGGGAATCATTTCTCACATCACCAAAAAGTAATTTCCATTATTTTGGGCCATCTGGTAGCCTGGATTGTGAAGATGAAGTTTCATTCAAGTAGGGCTTAAGAGTGTGGGCCCTGGAGTCTTTTTAGATTCACATCTGTTTTCTGCTTGTCACCTAGCCTCTTCTATAACTTATTTTCCTACCCATGAATAAAATCATCATAGGATATTATTTACTTATTATAAGGAGTTATTGAGATAATACTTATAATTTACATAAGGTCTTGGGTCTTCCCATCATCCCATCCAGTCCCATCACTTCTTGGCAAATAGATGGGGAAACAATGGAAACAGTGACAGACTTTATTTTGGGGAGGTCCAAAATCACTGCAGACGGTGACTGCAGCCATGAAATTAAAAGATGTTTGCTCCTTGGAAGAAAAGCTATGACCAACCTAGACAGCATATTAAAAAGCAGAGACATTTCTTTTGCCAACAAAGGTCTGTCTAGTCAAAGCTATCGTTTTTCCAGTGTCATGTATGGATGTAAGAGTTGGACTGTGAAGAAGGCTGAGCACCGAAGAACTGATGCTTTTGAACTGTGGTGTTGGAGAAGACCCTTGAGAGTCCCTTGTACTTCTAGGAGATCCAGCCAGTCTATCCTAAAGGAGATCAGTCCTGAATATTCATTGGAAAGAGTGATACTGAAGCTGAAACACCAAAACTTTGGCCACCTGATGCAAAGAACTGATTCATTTGAAAAGACCCTGAAGCTAGGGAAGATTGAAGGCAGGAAGAGAAGGGGACGACAGAGGATGAGATGGTTGGATGGCATCACCGACGTGATGAACATGAGTTTGAGTAGGCTCTGGGAGTTGGTGATGAACAGGGAAGCCTGGTGTTCTGCAGTCCATGTGGTTGCAAAGAGTTGGACACAACTGAGCAACTGAACTGAACTTGGGGCTTCCCAGTGGCGCTAATTATAAAGAACCTGCCTGCCAATGCAGGAGATGCAAGAGATGCAGGTTAGACCCCTGGTCGGGAAGATCCCCTGGAGGAGGGCATGACAACCCACTCCAGTGTCCTTGCCTGGAGAATCCATGGACAGAGGAGCCTGGCAGGCTACAGTTCATAGGGTTGGAAAGAATTGTTCGTGACTAAAGAGACTTAGCACACGTGCACACCCTCCTGTCTGTGACATAGTGGAGTCGCTCAGTCGTGTCCGACTCTTTGCGACCCCATGGACTGTAGCCTACCAGGCTCCTCCCTCCATGGGATTCTCCAGGCAAGACTACTGGAGTGGGTTGCCATTTCCTTCTCATAGGCCTAAAAAATTCCATGTTTAACCTCTGATGTAACATCATCAGACCTGTCAGACACCAAGATGATATTTAAGGCTTTCTGTTGTAGTGATTAACTAGGGGTTTCATTATGTGGCTAGATTGTAAACAACCAGATTACTGCATCTTAATAACATAACTTGCAATCTGATATTAAATAACATTGCTTTTCTTTTCCTGACATTTGAAGGAAATAAATTCATTTTATCTACATAAGAAAATAAATGTAAGTAGTACCTAATGATAAGAAAAATCTATTCTTAATGCATACTTGTGCACACTCTCTAATAACCAAACCAGGTCCCTTGGAATCATAAAAGAGCTAAGATATTTTCATTGTGTTACTCTGTGTACTTTCATAGTGCTTGACCATAGTGGAAAGATTCTCACCTTATAGTAAGACCCATCCTTTGCATCTGCTCACTGAACCTGTAAGGAAATCCTAAAGTACGTAATCTTCTTAACACAAAAATTCAAATGATTCAAGTCAGAAAAGTACTTTGCTTGGATTTGCCACTTCCAATTGCATGGACCAGTACTGCAAACCTGCTTTTAATGATGTGGTTACTTATTCCATTTGTTTTTGTCTTAACAGTTCCACCAAAGATCTCCAACATCTCTTCGGATGTCACTGTGAATGAGGGCAGCAATGTCACCCTGGTCTGCATGGCCAATGGCCGTCCTGAACCTGTGATCACCTGGAGACACCTTACACCAACTGGTAAGCAACTCTCCAGGCCCTAAGACACAGCACACCATTTAAAATATCATCATGCTTCTGTGATTCCATTGGATCCAAAAGGCAAGCCTGTGTATTGTTATTAAAACATTATTAGAACCTCCCTCCCTTGTATAACTACAGCTGATTCTTGTTGGTGTTTGGCAGAAGCCAACAGAATTCTCTAACACAATTATCCTTCAATTAAAAAGTAAATAAATTTTAAAAAACACTGTAATAGTGGCATAGAGCTAACTTGTTTAGGGTCATCTCTAGTCTTGACTAATATGTCCATCTCTATAAAGTCTGTAACCATACCATATATATATTATACTATATATATATATATATACATATATATAGTATATATATATATAGTTTTGTGGTTTATATATAAGGTATATTTCATTTTAATGGACACTCTCCTAAGGCAACCAATATAGAAGCATTAAATGACTTAATAATTATGTCTAAAGCAGATCAGTATCTGAATGTCCTGGGACAATATTTTGTATGGATTAAATTCCCATAGTTCTTTGTGGGCTTTTTGTGTTGCTTTGCTTTTAAATATAGTTTCCTAATACTGTAGCACCTTGTGAAGAAATCTTTCAGCAATAATGCAAAGTTGTGACTTGTAATAGCCTGTCCTTAGCATCTGGTTCTCTGGAGGGGCACCAGGCATGGACTAACCTTCATGAACTCATTATGCATCTCCAGCTATTGATGCTAATTTAATTAAGGTCGGAAAATCATTTCTCAGAAATGTTGTCTGCATTCTCCCCTCCTCCTTCCCACAACCGTCACTGGGTTCTGGGGTTCTACTGCCTTTTAAATCCCATTTAAATATTTTTACCAAGTTATTTAGAATTAACTGCATGTGTCCTCTCCTACTCCACAGACTGATTTTTCTTACATACAAAACTATGCCTTTGTGAATGACACAACATTTACCTAATGGGACCTGCTATTTAGTTCTTCCAGAAAGAGGAATTATGGATCAATTTTTCTTATAAAATACCATTTGTTTTGGTAACTAGCTCCAAACATTTAACTCATTTACACCTGATATTCTCTTAACATTTTCTCATATAAATATCTACAGATTCAATATACAACATATTAATTTTGAAGTGAACACCATAAATATTGTTATACAAATCTAGATAGACAGTGGGATCTATATTGATATACTTCTGAAAGACCAGGGTTGTGTTTGATTATAGCATCTTTAAATAATTATGTATTTTGTGGTGTGAAAATATGGGCCTCCATTTCATATTAGCCTTCTAATTAATTTACCAGGTGAAATTTGACTAACCTATGGAATAGTCTTTTATTTAGGCACCAGTTCTGATTAGAGGCTTCTATTTCCTTAAGAAGATGTTAAGTCAAAACTCACTCTTATTATTAATAATAATAATTAATGTTACAGCTTGTTGTTTGTTGAGAATTTATAAAAGCAGTAAATGAGGCATTTTTTTATGGGATGAACTGCAAACTCATATCCTCTCATTCTCATTTTAAATCTCATTTGGGAAAAAATACAAATGCAGGATTATCTGAAGTTTGAGCTACTGGTTATCATATATCTTTCCCCTGGATTAAATTTAACCTCCAGAGCACATTCTCCTTGAACGAAATTGTATATATTAACCCTCAATCCCACAACACACCTACCTTTCTCCTGTAAAATCGCTTTTACTAAGTGACAATTTGGTATAAAAGTTTGGGGCACATATTTAAGGATTTACAGAAGATATCCTCTGAAATCATTGCATTTTCTGTAATGTTGCTTTGAGAGATTGTTATTGCATTACATAGTTTCCTCTGAAAGGACCCTTTGAGGAAGTTCCTCTTTTATTTCAGTATTTCTACTGTCCTATTTCTAAACAATGGTTTGTTTTTTTTAATGAACCCAATGAATTTTTACAAATAATCAGGAATACTTCATTGTATTAACTGTTACCAAACTTAGAGCCAAATTTATAACCAGTCTTAAAAAGAATAGAGGAAATCATATATAAATTATACCTTAATGAACTGGATTTGGAATAAACTATGTGGGTGGTGTTGGAGAAGACTCTTGAGAGTCCCTTGGACTGCAAGGAGATCCAACCAGTCCATTCTGAAGGAGATCAACTTTGGGATTTCTTTGGAAGGAATGATGCTAAAGCTGAAACTCCAGTACTTTGGCCACCTCATGCGAAGAGTTGTCTCATTGGAAAAGACTCTGATGCTGGGAGGGATTGGGGGCAGGAGAAGAAAGGGACGAGAGAGGATGAGATGGCTGGATGGCATCACGGACTCAATGGACATGAGTCTGAGTGAACTCTGGGAGTTGGTGACGGACAGGGAGGCCTGGCGTGCTGCAATTCATGGGATTGCAAAAAGTTGGACATGACTGAGCGACTGAACTGAACTAGCTGATGTGGGATTTATAGCATCAAATCCATATATAGACACACTGTTGCTTTCATCTTGTTTTCTTATCATTATTTTCATATCGTCTCCCTTTTGTAATTAATTTAAATGTTTGTATAGTATTTATGATCTCTTGTTTTTATGGAATATATGGCAGATAAAAGAAAGGAAGAATTGAGGAAATAGATTATATTCAAGTTATAATCAAGAAATGAATTGTATTAATATTAATTAAAATGCCTTATCCCTTTGGTGCATTATTGACTAGTAAATAGTTTTGTTATTTTTTTCAGGGAAAATTACTACTGATGATCTGAAACTAAAGATAGTTCTTTTTTATCCCTTCAGTTCAGAAAAGTAATGAAATCAAACCAGTTTCAAGACCTCCCCAGGCTTGTTCTATAAGTGTAGATTTTCATGGCTAACTTTAGTAAACTTGTTAATGACAGCAAACAAATGGTTTGAACCCTGAATAATCTGGTTATCCATGATATTTCAAGTCATCTAAAGATCAAAGGACAAGTTAGATCTTCCAGAATAAAGGGAGCATTTACATACAGTCAAAGAACCTGAGGGACTTCAAAATTAATAGAAAAATTGGTGTACACACAGGGATTCCCAATAGTCGGGGAAGGGTGGTGTCAGGAAACTATAGTCCCTGGGCCAAACTCAACCCACCTCACTTTTTTTTTTTTTTTTTGGCAAGCTTAGAATAATTTTTTAATGGTTAGAAAAAAATCAAAAGAATTTTTAAAAATATATGGACACTAAAATTTCCGTGCCCTTAAATACAGTTTTAATGAAATACAGCCATGCTTAGTCATTTATATGATGTCTATGGCTGCTTGAAAAAAAAGAGAGAGCAGACTTTTGTTGCAACAGATACGGTTTAACCCTTAAAGCCTAAAATATTTTCTATCTGGCCTTTTACAGAATAGTTTACAGTCGCTTGCTCAAGACTATGGCTTGAAGCATGGGACAAGGATTTTCTGCACTCATCTATGACTCCATGGGGCTTTGGGAAGATCTCCCATTAAGTTCCTAAATACATCTTAAGGGAAAGAGCTTTATTCTTCTGTAATCTATCTGGGCCCTCTCTCTGGGTCAAATTGTATTCTGGCACCTGCAAAACTGCTCCCTTGCTGCATTCGCTGACTCAAGCTGCTGCTGCTGCTTGGTCGCTTCGGTCATGTCCAACTCTGGGTGACACTATGGGCTGTATAGCCTGCCAGCTTCCTCTGTCCATGGGATTCTCCAGGCAAGAGTACTGGGGTGGGTTGCCATGCCCTCCTCTGGGGAATCTTTCCAACCCAGGGATCGAACCCGGGTTTCCTGCATTGCAGGCAGATTCTTTACCTCTGAGCCACTAGGGAAGCCCAAAGGAAGCCCACAGACTCAGGGACAGACTCCAATTTGCTCTACAATGGGTATTAATTCCCAAGTCTACTTTTTCATCTTTTTCACATCTGACTTAGATAACCACCTGATCATAATTATATTCTTGATTACATGAGAGAGAATTTGTCTTTACTCTTCTATACAGGAAATTAGGGGGGGTTGTTTTGTGTGTTTTCCTTTGCAAAATTTGGAAACAGGGGTTGATCCTTTTCAGCTATAATGCAAAGCCTTTCATAAAGACACTCAAAGAAGAGGCTCTGCTCCCTGTGTGACAGCAAAGCTACCTGCAACCCATGGCCATACGAGCAAAAATCTCCAGCTAGCTTTGTTCAATAATTAATTGTGCCTTCAATAGAACAGAGTGTGACTGCCTTGCAGAGGAAATGTACCTGTAATTAGCTCGACCCCACAGGGACACTGAGCCCTGAAAAGGGGGGGATTTCATGCAGGGTTCATAAGTACTTGATTACCTGTCACTTGATGCCACAGGGGGAGAAAGGAAAGTAAGTGCAAGGTATATTTTTATGAGAAGAAGAATATTTATTACCTCTTAATTCAGTCATCTGAAAAAAAAATTGTTGGATCATTTTGTTTCTCTTTCTTTTGACACCTGAAATTTCTTTTTCAAGAATACTGCAAATGTTTTTTAATGAGGGAGATTAGAACAACGGTGAATTTTTTATATATATAAAATCAGAACATACTCGATGTAGATGGAGGAGAAGAGATTGATGAATTCTATGGTTCCCTTCCCTGTATTTTTGATATCTTAATTTTTCTCTCCTCTTCAGTTCTTCTATAGTCAAAATGATGTGTCACATATGCGGTTGTTAAATGTGACCTATTTTCTCCCTTAATTAAGTTAGACTTTCATAATCCTCTAATTCCCAGAGGGCAATTGCACTGTAACATGTGTTTTCTATGGTGTGTTTGATCTCACTTCTATGAGCTAAGCTGCTCCCATCTTCATTTAACTTTGTTTCTGAATCTTTCTTCTCACATTCCAGAGGAAGTATCTTTCTCAGCTGTGCCTTGTGCCTTGTCAGGTTTGTTCATGGTTAGAGTTTCTGGGCTTCCCTGGTGGCTCAGTGGTAAAGAATTCACCTGCCAATGCAGAAGATGCAGGTTCAATCCCTGAGTTGGGAAGATCCCCTGGTGAAGGAAATAGCAATACACTCCAATATTCTTGCACGGGAAATCTTGTGGATAGAGGAACCTAGTGGGCCACAGTCCATGGAGTCACAAAAAGTTGAACACTATTTAGTGACTAAACAACAACAACAACAATAGTTTTTCTATACATTTCATTGCTACAAAAGTTTTTATATCCTCAGTAGCTCTCTATACCTGGAACACTGAGAACTTAGCCCCTTAGGCTGAGAGCAATTTAGCAGGCATTTTATAGTTCTCTTGCCTAAGTCAGATTTAACATCAGCAACATATATAGAAAGTTCATGTAAGGAATATTTTATATTTATAAAAGAAAAAACCACCACACAGTAATTTGAAAAGATACATGCATCCCAATGTTCAAACAACAGTATTTACAATTACCAAAATACAGAAGCAACCTATGTGTCCAAGAGATGAATGGATAAAAGAGATGTGGTATAATTATACATTGGAATGCTACCCAGCCATAAAAAAAAGAACTACATTTTGCCATTTGTGGCAACATGGATGGAACTAGGGATTATCGTAAGTGAAGTGTCAGAGACAGAAAGATAAATATATGATATCATTTGTATGTACTATCTAAAAAAATACACCAAACTAGTGAATATAAAAGAAATAAATAAGCAGACTCATAAAGAGAACTAATTAGTGGCTACTAGTGGGCAGAGGGAAAGCAGAAGTGGGGAGGGGCAATATAGAGGTAGGGGAGTAAGAGGTACAGAGGATTATGTGTAAAATAAACAAGCTACAAGGATATATTGTACAACATAGGGAATGTAGCCAATATTTTATAGTAATTATGAATAGTTTATAACCTTTAAAATTTGTGAATCACTATATTGTACATATATAACTTATATAAACATAGTTGTACATCAACTATCCTTCCATAAAAAAGAAGCATTTTCTATGTTGATGGGATGGGGAAAACATTCCAAAGAGAACTAACAGGACTCTGAAGAGTCTGAAATCCCCTTGTTCATTGGAGGTTGGGTTTTATCACTTAGCCAGACTCTTTCAGTTCATTTACAAGTTGAATCCTTGCCTAATAGTGCTCTTAAACTCCATTGATGTTATAGCTCCATCTGTCTTACTTCTGATTTTATAACTTACCCAATTATTAATATGTCCAGCCTAGACTCTGACTTCATGGGTTTGGAAGAAATACATAATGTTAAACTAAATTCATTTCTTTAAGTTGAATTCCAGAAGCATATATTGCAAGTAGCTATCATCTGCCCTTTTCAGTTAGCATGTTAGAATTAGTATGACTTCACATTTTACAGACAGAATGTAGAGACAGTTGAAGTTTCAGAAAAGTCTTTCTCTGGGATTTCTTTTATGGACCTTCCAGAAGGTTCTGTTAAGACAGTCTTGGTAGTATCAAAAGTATCTGTTAAGACAGTCTTGGTAGTATATGGATATGAAACAGTCAAGCCTGTTACCTTTGCAGGTAAGGGATCTTGACCATTTAGTGATAATTTAAACAATATTGGTTCAACATATTCTATTGATTACTTTTATTTATTTTTGCAGTCTTTAATTTTTAATATTCTTATTTTCTGTTTACAAAGAGCACGAAAATAAAGAAAAGTCTTGCTATGTTTTCTTTTCTTTGTCTTACTTGTCAGTCAGTTCAGTTGCTCAGTTGTGTCCGACCCTGTGATCCCATGGACTGCAGCATGCCAGGCTTCCCTGTTCATCACCAACTCCCGGAGCTTGCTCAAACTCATGTTCATCAAGTTGGTGATGCCATCCAACCGTCTCATCCTCTGTCATCCCCTTCTCCCCCTGCCTTCAATCTTTCCCAGCATNGGTGGTACTATTATATTTAATTTTGTTATAAGCTTTCTGCAATCATCTTAAAAGTTGATTTTTGATTAAATAAATTTGAAATTATTAGAATTGTCAATCATCTCTTTTTACCATATTATTTTTTAAATATTGGTTACTCAGTTGAGGTCAGAGAAAATTCTGCTACATACAGAGTATTCTTTTTTTTTAATTAATTTATTTATTTTAATTGAAGACTAATTACTTTACAATATTGTGGTGGTTTTTGCCATACATTCACATGAATTAGCCATGGGTATACATGTGTTCCCCATCCTGAACCCCACTCCCACCTCCCTCCCATCCCAGTATAGCGTCATCCCAGTACACCAGCCCTGAGCACCCTGTCTCATGCTTCGAACTTGGACTGGCGATCTATTTCACATACAGTACTATACATGTTTCAATGCTATTTTCTCAAATCATCCCACCCTCGCCTTTTCCCACAGAGTCTGAGAGTCTGTTCTTTACATCTGTGTCTCTTTTGCTATCTCGCATATAGGGGTCATTGTTACCATCTTTNAATGTAACCACATGACTGCTGCTGCTGCTACTGCTAAGTCACTTCAGTCGTGTCCGACTCTGTGCGACCCCAGAGACAGCAGCCCACCAGGCTCCCTCGTCCCTGGGATTCTCCAGGCAAGAACACTGGAGTGGGTTGCCATTTCCTTCTCCAGTGCATGAAAGGGAAACGTGAAAGTGAAGTCGCTCAGTCGTGCCCGACTCTTAGCGACCCCATGGACTACAGCCTTCCAGGCTCCTCCGTCCTTGGGGTTTTCCAGGCAAGAGTACTGGAGTGGGTTGCCATTGCCTTCTCCAACTACATGATTACTGGCCTCCAAACCTTAAAATTCCTTAAGAGACTCACAATGGACACTGACAGTCTTTAAGCCATGGGAGGATTTCCACAAGCAGACGTGCTGGCCATTCTGATGAGTGGTGTACAAACGCCCTTGTACCACCAGCACTTCACTCTTGGCCTCCCCAGATCTGTCATCAGATCCCCAGAAAACTTTCTGAAGAGAAATGAGCTGTCCTAAATTTGTCCTTGGGGCACTAGCTCGGATATGAGTGCTCCAGGACATTTTAGAAGCTTATGTGGCATGTAGCGGGTGGAGGGATAGCTTAATCATAGATTTTGCACATGGCCTAGTAGAACAGAAATAGAGTCCACATCTCTCAGCGTCTCATGACTTCAAATATTTTTGCCATTATTCCAAAGAGTCTGTGTTTTCTAATTTTAAAGTAGTTCTAAAAATAAAATCTTTGGCAAAGGTTATCATGAGAATTAAAAGAGAACATGTAAACAAAGTCTTTAGTATGGCATTAGCTATTATTGATCTCCTTATTTTCAATATATTTTAATTCTTATCAATCCATATGTCAGCTTTCCATAGTGAAAGTTTGAGGGAGGCTGATGATTTGATTGTAGACAACTTCCATGCCATCTTTATCCATTCCAGCAAGCAGCCAGGCAGATTTTTTAAATGCTCTCACCAAGGCTAGTCTTTTTTTTTTTAACATTTATAGTTATTTATTTGGCTGTGCCTAGTCTTAGTTGCAGCATGTGATATCTTTGATCTTCATTGTGGCATGCGGGATCTTTAGTTGTGGCATGAAAACTCTTAGCAGCACCATGTGGTATCCAGTTTCCCAACCAGGGATCGAACCCAGACCTCCTGCACTGGGAGCGCAGAGTCATAGCCAGTGGACCAGTAGGGAAGTCCCTCACCAGGCTAGTCTTAATATTTCACATCTTATATCACCTCATATCTCAACATACTCATTTGAGGTGTTAATTTTTTAAAAGGGCATGACAACAACTTGTTAGGGAGAGATTTCCTGATCTACCTTATTCATGTGTCCATGCGTCTTCTCCTAGGGGACCATTCTCCCAGAGTCTGGCTATGTAACAGCTAATACATTATTAACTGTAGCTGTAGAAAATCTATAGGTTATAAATTACAGTTATTATTTTCTTAATAAAATTGATATTTCAGGCAATGGTAGTACAACACCAAAAAACGACTAACAGTTTCTCCCAATTTTCCAGTTGGACCTCTTGCTACTAGATATTTACCCCTACCACAAAAATGCTATTTCTAAATTTTAAAATTATTGAGTTAATTTTCCTGCTAGACTTCCCATTGCCTTTGGGATAAAGTTCAAACTAAGCATGGCAAAACCCTTCATTCAATTTATTTTCCTATCGCTAAACCCCTAATCACTCTACTTTAGGTAGTAGGTAGATTAAATTAATACTACTTATATTTCAAGAATATGTCTTGTCCACTTGCTTATCCTGGTTTTCTTCTTCAAACATCATTTCACATCTCACCTGTATCATCATTTTGCCAATATAACTTTTTCTTTTGAAGCGTTCAAGATAACACTCCCTTCAGGAAGCCACATAATAGAAGTAATAAAATTTCATTTTAATTATGTGCAATCTCTGGACTATAAGATCCATAAAAAGTTCAGAAACTGTATCCTACTTATGTGTATATTCTTAGTTCATTGCTTGGCATATAAGTGCTCAATCAATCCACCAACCAATTGAGTTATTCAATTAAGGGCTTTATAAAAATAGTATTGTTGGGAAATAACTCACATTGTGAAGTGTAAACTAAATAGACATTGAGAAGTAATTAAAGGATGAATGAGTAGAAAGCAAACAGCAAATGGTACAATAGAATTATATAACTAGGGCTATCCAACTAATAGCTTTGATAATCTCTTACTAAGAAGGTTTTGGAAGTTTCAGGAAAACTCTCTAGGTCGTGTTCAGATCCATTTTTTCTTTGTTGCCCTGATGTGCTGGTTTGCTTCTATAGGATTCTCGTTATTATCCATTAGACTACAGAGAATGCTCTGAAATCTTTACATTCTTGTATCAAATCCTTTGACATTCTCTTTATCACTAATGTGTTGTTCTTCTCCTAAGCAGGTATCACACTCAGTAATTGTCTTAAATGTTTATGTTTTTACTATTTTCCTTATGAAAGCAAACACCTACATGTTCTTAGTGCCATTATAGTGCCTAGCACAGAGTAAATGATCAGTAAAAATTTATTGAATGAAGAAATGAATTACTTTGCTAGCTAAATGTCAGACTCTGTTAGAATCTGCTTGAAGTTTAGACTTTAGAATCTTCAGAAACTATATTTTTGCTTTACTGTGTCAAATATATAGGACATTGTCTTTCTGCAAGACACACTAAAATGCCTACTTCAGGTTTCTGTATCTGGGGAAAAAAATTTAATACATGGTAACAAAGCTCTCAGCTCTGTCACACCAGTGCATTAGCGCTGTAGTGGGAGCTGGGTGGCAGAAGTTCAGACCCATCTTGGTTTTAGAAGTAGAGAACAGTTCCCAGGTTGAGTCAGTCTGAAAAAGGAACCTCTGCTGCATAGCTGAAAGTTTTATAACATCTCATATGATTCCCTACCTATAAACCATCCATCCTGGCTGTAGCCATATGTAGCATAACTTTCATCTCCACTATTAGATTTCTACATCTGGCCAGTCATTGGGATTACCTCAAAGCAAGTTTTAAAAAATGCAGATTTCCTGCCTCACTCTACATTTAAATCATCTCTTTTGCTGAATTCTTTTGGTGAATTCTGAGATTCGGGAGGATTAGATCCTCCCAGTGAGCCGGAGGACCAGCCACAAGAGCATAATGATAACTATGTAAGTACACAAGGGCAAAAAGATCTAAAGGAGTGAATCTCTAAATTCACTGTACTGGAAAATCGTCTGAAGAATCATGTTAAAATGTGAATTCTAATTCAGGGGGTCTGAGATGAGACTTGAAATTCTATGTTTCTCACAAACACCCAGGTGATGTTGGCTCTGCTAGTCCATGGACCATATTTTCAGCATCATCCTGGATCTTGAGATGAGAATATGTCGGAAAATACTAGGGTGTTATAAATAGCCTAGGACAGAACAGCATTTAAGGAAGNCACAAACACCCAGGTGATGTTGTCTCTGCTAGTCCATGGACCATATTTTCAGCATCATCCTGGATCTCGAGATGAGAATATGTCGGAAAATACTAGGGTGTTATAAATAGCCTAGGACAGAACAGCATTTAAGGAAGTCCCACATGTACAGAGTATTCAAAAAATATTGTTACAATGTTTTATGTTTAATTTCTCTGTTTTACCCTAGAGATTCATAGTTTGGAGAAGAGTAAAAATAATTATGGCGTTGAGAAATAGGATGGTCCTTTGCCTATCAAGGTTGGACTGTGATCAGCAGAATTGGCATCACCTTGGAGCTTTATAGAATGCTGGGCCCCACTCCAGATGCACTGAATCAGAATCTTCATTTCATCAAGAATTTCAGGTGGTTTGTACACACATTAAACTGAAAAACCCAAGATAAGAGGTGAAAAAGTCTTTGTATGCAGAGAAAACTGTTTTCTTTAGTATTTAAAGTCTAAAATTTAAGAACTTTCCCTCCCTTTCTACTAATAACCCTAACTTCATCTCCACCTGCATTCCCTCCAAATATATTCCTACCAAGAAAACAAAACAAAGCAAAAACTGGTGTAGGTTTAGGGGTGGGTTGTAATACTGGACCATTGAATATGACTTGGAAAGGAGAACCATCTGATACTTTACCTCAGATGCTGCTGCTAAAGATTACAAGAAAATTTTAGCCTGTGTATAAAAACTACTGTCTAAATGACAGTAGCCACTTTTCTCATCATCATTTATAATGCCTTTACCTATAAAATCTGCACAATAACATGTGCCCTGTCTGCCTTGTGCTGTTGCTTTGAGAAATCAAATTAGATAATGAATATGAAGGTAGTTTGAATAGGGTAAAGCTGTCTAAAAACTGAAAGGGATTAAGAGAAAGAGTGACTTCGTAGAAAGAATGCAGGATTTAAGAGTCAGAAAGCTTGAGTTCAAATCTCTGTTCTTTACCATTTACTTTTTAGGGATTTTGAGTGGGTCCATTAAACTCTCTGCTTGCATTTGTAAAATATGAATAATGTAATACTTGATCACCTACCAGGATACCTGTTCTGTGTCAAATGAGATAGTGTATGCAAAAATGATTTATTAATGATAAAGCATTATTCAAGGGATGCTTACTGTTACTGTTATCTTAGATTCTACAGAGCCAAACATAGACTCAAATTATAGTAGTTATTTTGGTTAGCGAGTAGAAAGAATTGACTGCAAGGCTGTGAAGCACACCATTGAACCAAAATAAATAATGTAATAACCTGATGACTTGGTTTGCGTGTGTGTGTGTGTGTGTGTGTGTGTGTGTGTGTGTGTGTGTGATATGTTTAAAACTTTGATGTAGAGGTGCACTTTTACACTTCTATGACTAGTAGTTCTGTCACTTTAGATGAAGAGGTTTAGAAGTAAAAACTACACAGAAATTCCCACTTTTTTTCCATCTACAGTCTAATGATATTTGGGGCTAATATATCACTTTAAATGTGCACATATTTCTGAAACCCTCATCCTTCTTTAGGCATACATGTTCATTTTCAAATGTTCCAGTACGCTGAGTCTACAATTAATTCTAGTAAAAGAGAAATACCTCAATAGGTAACTCAAATGGTGTCACATTACCCACAAAAGACATGTCAATGAAGTTACCCCAGGTCACTTAAGAAATAGACATGAGAAGCAGATTCCTTTACAAAAACAAAACAAAAACAACAAAAAACCTTTGCCTCTGTAATGACTTCTATAAGCCTAATCATTTAAAAAATTAAGTAAGCCCTCTTGCCATTTCCTTTATATGTAATCACCTTCATTTTATGCATCAAATCTGGTATTTTTTTCTCTCAAATTTGTCAACAATTCAAAAGCCCAGAAGTCCTCTGTGAAGTCATATGATTGTTAAATTGTGACTTTGTCTGTTGTTGACCAAAGCGTTAAAATCTGATGAGGGAAAGGGAAGAGAAAAAAAAAAAAAAGAACTTTAATAATTCAGTTGGCAAATATCAATGCAAATCAGATCTAATTCTTCAAGGTATTCTAGTAATAAAAACTGAAATGTCAGTCTTTGAATGATATCAGTCTTTTTCAAAAATATCTTCTTTTTGGCCTGGTCACTGAGACATTGTACCTATGGAAAGACAGATCCAGATCAGGAAATGAGGGATTTGAAAGGCAAACAGAAGAGTAGTTACAGAAAGTTAGCCTTCATGGGGCAATCTAAGAGACATTTGTGTTTTTAAAAATCCTCACTACTCCAAGAAAGGAAGGAAGCCACAAGAAAATTGCTCTACAAATTGCAACAAATTATAAATTCCAAAATTTCACCTTAGAACAAGAGGCATTCCAAATATAACACATGGTATTGAGGACTTGGTTGCCCATATTTTAGTATCAGTTGGTGTGGACAACTCTTCGGGTAACTCTTGAATTTGGGCAGCTTAATTTTGGAGCCATGTGACAGAAGATAGGTGGTTTCCCTTGTTCCTTGAAGAGGAAGACATCTTTTATTTTCACAGAAACTAATTAATTATGGTAACTATGCTTGCTGCCTCTGTAATGACTTCTATAAGCCCAGTCACTTAAAAAATTAAGTCCACTTATTATTTTTTTTAACAATCACTGTAGTGTATTATTCAGGCTGCCCATGTGGTCCTAGTGATAAAGAACCTGCCTGCCAGTGCAGGAGACATAAGAGATACAGGTTTGATCTATAGCAACCCATACCAGTATACTTTCCTGGAGAATCCCATGGACAGGAGTCTGGTAGGCTATAGTCCATAGAGTTGCAAAGAGTCAGACACAACTGAAGTGACTTAGAACACATGAACATAGTATATTATCCAGCTTGGGCTGCCATAAAAAAAAAAAAAAAAGGTACCATAGACTGGGGGCCCTAAATAACAAGTATTTATTTTCTCACAGTTCTGGAGGCAAGAAGTCCACAACCAAGGTGCAGCATGCTCACACTCTGGTGAGAACTCTGTTTCTGGTTTCTAGACAACTAGTGTCTTGCTGTATACACACCACACCTCTTTTTGGTGGGTACATGATGGAGAGAAAGGGAGCAAGCAAAATACTTGGTGTAGCTTCCTATAAGGGCACTAATCCCAACATGAAGGTCCCACCCTCATGACCTTAACTCAAGGTAATGCACTGGTAAAGAATCCACCTGCCAATGCAGGAGACATAGAAGATTTAGTTTGATCCCTGGATGGGGAAGATCCCCTGAAGGAGGAAATGGAGCCCACTCCAGTATTTTTGCCTGGGAAATCCCATGGATAGAGGAGTCTGGTGCGCTACAATCCATGGGGTTGCAAAAAGCTGGACATGACTGAACATGCACCTAATTACATCCCAAAAGCCACATCTCCAAATATTGTCATATAGGGGTTAGGGCTGCATATCCTAGACAGCCATGATCCAGAGACCAACTGGGAATGGCAATAGCACTCTTGCTGGCTCTGCTCTCTGAGTCCAAATGTCCTATCAATAGAGGTAAGCCCATAATGTCAGAGAACCTGTAGGAAGTTCAAAGAATGTCCCACTCAGTTATTCCTATAATATACAAAGCCAGGTGGGAAGGAAAATTTGGAAAAGTTGTTTCATGTATGTGGGAGTAGCTCTAACTTCTGTCCTTGGCAGTTCTGTTGCTGACTGTCTCTAGAGGAGATAATTCCTCAGGAACTTTTACGCACTCTAAGGTCTCCGTAGCAGTCTGATTTGACTGCTGACTGTCAGAGTGGATCAGAGGCTCTGCTGAGGCTAGAGTGCAGTGTTGCTAAGCCTTTAAGAATATGTGTGAATCCTCACTTAGGTCTGCTTCTTGTCTACGGTGTGGTTCTGCCAAGGAAGTGTCTGGCAGCAGTGGTAACTCACAAGCTTATCCTATCATGTTGTGTAAGGGTGAATGATTGGTGACTGGAAGACGTATAAAGGACTACTACCAGGGCAGCTTGTAAGCACCTCATCTTGCTTCTGACCAGATTATAAACAGTGTCTTCTTATGAATACATTCTTGGAGTTGTTTTATCAGATCCAGACAGTTTATTTTTAAAATCTCAGCTACCTGAGGTGGTACTTTTCTGGAATGTAACAGATTCTCAATATCCATTAAAACACTGAGATTTGGACCTGGTTCTCTTTCTTTGATCCTTCTGTCTTAAATGAGAGAGTTTCATGAGATTCAGACAAACAAAAATAATTTAGGTCTTTATCTCACCACATAAACCATTCAGTTCAGTTCAGTTCAGTTCAATTCAGTTCAGTTCAGTTGCTCAGTCATGTCCAACTCTCTGTGACCCCGTGAATTGCAGCACGCCAGGCCTCCCTGTTCATCACCATCTCTCGGAGTTCACTCAGACTCGCATCCATTGGGTCCGTGATGCCATCCAGCCATCTCATCCTCGGTCGTCCCCTTCTCCTCCTTCCCCCAATCCCTCCCAGCATCAGTATTTTGCAATGAGTCAACTCTTCGCATGAGGTGGCCAAAGTACTGAAGTTTCAGCTTCAGCATCATTCCTTCCAAAGAAATCCCAGGCTTGACCTCCTTCAGAATGGACTGGTTGGATCTCCTTGCAGTCCAAGGGACTCTCAAGAGTCCTCTCCAAACACCACAGTTCAAAAGCATCAATTCTTCGGTGCTCAGCCTTCCTCACAGTCCAACTCTCACATCCATACATGACCACAGGAAAAACCATAGCCTTGACTAGACGGACCTTAGTAGGCAAAATAATGTCTCTGCTTTTGAATATGCTACCTAGGTTGGTCATAACTTTTCTTCCAAGGACTAAGCGTCTTCTAATTTCATGGC
>SJYV01009037.1:206563-244467 GCA_006410875.1 Neotragus pygmaeus | reverse complement strand
ATGGAGTGAATTATTGTCACTTAAGAATTTTCATAGCCAACATGCAGTAATATAAAATTGGCTTAAGCTTTGGGGAAAGAAAAAGATACTAAGCATATGTCTATATCAAATTACCTGTTTTGGCATGATGAGGAATGGAGATGCTCTGATTCTTATCATCACATTTTGTAACTGGTTACTAATATTCAAAGAATTTTATTATGATAACCTATAATGCAAAATTATACTAATGGAAACTTCTTTTTTTCTTGCCTTTTTCTTTTCTTCCTTTGTAGATCTTTTTGTGATCTACAAAGCACTTTAGGAAATTGCACTGCCTTGGGATAATCATTGTGAACATCAATTATCATTGTACCATTGAAACACAGAAGCACCTGCTAATAGTAACATTTCCATGTGATGAACACTAGATAAACCATCATTTATGATGTAGCACAAGACTATGTCTGTTAAACTACAGCTTTGGGAATACGGCATAACTGTATCAGAATTAAAATACTGATTTCAAGTATTTGCTTTGAAATATCCCAGAGAGAGAGAGAATGAGACATAGAAGGAGGACTCCTGGTTACTCTTCAGTTCAGTTCAGTTCAATCGCTCCATCATGTCCAACTCTTTGTGACCCGATGGACTGAAGCACACCAGGCTTCCCTGTCTTTCACCAACTCCTGGAGCTTGCTCAAACTCAGGTCCATCGAATCAATGATGCCTTCCAACCATCTCATCCTCTGCCATCCCCTTCTCTTCGTGCCCTCAGTCTTTCCCAGCATCAGGGTCTTTTCCAATGAGTCAGTTCTTCACATCAGGTGGCCAAAATNCCATCGAATCAATGATGCCTTCCAACCATCTCATCCTCTGCCATCCCCTTCTCTTCGTGCCCTCAGTCTTTCCCAGCATCAGGGTCTTTTCCAATGAGTCAGTTCTTCACATCAGGTGGCCAAAATATTGGAGCTTCAGCTTCAACATCAGTCCTTTACTACTGAGTTACTTTTAAAATACCATTTGGTACTAAAACTCACTGGAAGTGACCTCCACTAGAAAAGAGATTAGGTAGCAGTTGTTTTGTTTCAGTTTTACTTGGTGAGCATGTGGGGTATCCTTGATTTCTGGTGATGTAAACCTGCTATACAGATAGCACTGTTTTTCTTCCAAACACTTGATAAAATGTAAGTGACCTGACAAAAGAGCCGAGAGCTTTTTTTTTTCACTCTCCTCCATAGTGGAAAACTGACCATACTTGGTAGAATAGAACCAGATTCTCAGCAAGTACTCAATGAGGAAGTAAGTTAATGCTGAATTCTTTAACTAACTGTGGCTAACATGCATGCAGCTCTCAGAGTACAAGGTGCTTTCCCACCTGAGCCTCAGCTGACCCCCAGACACTGAATGAGCTGGACATCCTTGTGTGAAGAGGTGTAGCCTGAGAACCCTGAAGCCTGAGGACTCCAGAGTCACACAGCCTGGGTGAAATCCAGGGTCCATCATCCCCTGCCTGCGTGTTGTGGAGAAAATTTATTTAACCTCCTTAAGATTCAGTGTCCTCAGCTGCAAAGGAAAAAAAAGAAGAAAAAAAAGGGAAAGATAGTTCCTACCTGGGTTACTGGGAAGACTGAGCTGGCACTTACAATGTGCTCTAATATGGGGCCTGGCACTTGCTAACGAGTCCATAAATCATAGGTTTTTGCTCTTCTTAGTGGATGAAGAAGGATAAAGAAAACCAGAGGCATAAAATGACTTACCTACAGTCCTAATAACAGAATGAAAAATCTGGCTCAAATCCTTGTCTCTTTCTCTCTGTACTGTGTAAATATCTGAGTGTTCAGAACGTACAGGGCTTCCTGGGTGGCTCAGTGGTAGAGAATCCACCTGCCAGTGCAGGGAGATGCAGAAGACACAAGTTTGATCCCTGAGTTGGGAAGATCTCCAGGGGGAGGAAATAGCAACCCACTCCTGTATTCTTGGCTAGAGAATCCCACGGACAGAGAAGCCTGGCAGTGGCAGAGAAGCCGTGGCAGAGAAGCTGCAGTCCATAGAGTTGCAAAGAGTCGAGTTGGACGTGACTGAGCACGCTTGCACTAATGTTTAATCCCTCTTCCTTTTTCTTTGTTGTCTGTTCCCAGCACACATGTGTATGCACACATACGTGCACACACCCTGCATCACTGCTGAGCTTTGCTTGCTGGGGGGAAGCACTGGGGATCTCTGCCTGTCTCTGTTAGGAACCTGATAATGGCTGCTGAGAGCTGTGCGATAACAGAAGTATGTGCTTCGGGGGCCAGACCGCTACAGAGAGGAGCACTTTCACATTCAGCCCTAAAAAGGCACTCCTTTGTCTTCCTTCCTTTGTGAACCTGTGGTCATCTCCCTGCCCACCGACCACCGTGCTCATTCAGCAGTTGGTTTATCCGCTCTTTATAAACCTGCTATCCGGTCTTTAAAACCTCCTTCCTGAAGTGGTTCCCCCTTCACTCCCAGGCTTCGAAGGAGGCAGGACTGCCCTCACACTCACTGGGCTGAGAGACAGAGATCAGTATCTTGTCAAATGAAAATCAGACTTGAGGATTTGAATTAGTTTCCTTATCCTTCTTTCGCCTCAAGCTCATCCTGCAAAGCAGTCTTTCTAATTTATGATATGATGGGGCCCACATATTGGGATAAGCACAGCATATTAGCTCTGCAGGAGCTGCCTAGAAGGACAGTAGCTATTTTCTGCTTTAGGTTTTGAGGAGAAGAGAATTTGACAAATGGTCCATTTCCCTGGGGGATGAGAAAGTGGCCAGTCTGGGCAGCCAGAAAAGGAGATGATAAAGGCAAGAGAAACACAGACTGATACTCAGTTTTCCAAAATCTCTCCTCACATAGTTCAAGTTGCAAATCCTGATGCTGCCTGTGATCCAGAAGATTCCTGTCACTGAACAGCTCTCTGAGCAGGGTCTGATCTCAGAGCCTCATCATTGTCGCCCACACTCCAAGCCTGGCATCATTTTTCAAGGGATTTGTTTTGTGTTTGCAGTGTTAACACTCCGAGCGAGGAAAAGATGCCAGCCCTGTGAGCAGCAGCAGCACAGCTTGGTAATTGGTTTTTAAACGCTTTTTTGCTCTAAATTGATACCATGGGTCTTTCGTTCTCCCTCCCTGGAGGAATTTCAATCTTTTATTTTTTGAAGGGTGACTTTTTCTTGTCCCGTGAGAATTAAGGGACAAAAATTGCAATTTCAGGGCTAAGGAAGGACTCTAACAGGAGACATTACCCTATGGAGCAAGCTGCTAGTGAGGACCTGGGACCAGGAGATGGAAGAAGTGGATTTTACTTCTGACTGCCCATGACTCTCTGTGAACTCGGACAGACCACCCTTCCTCTCAGAGCATCTCTTTTCTTATAAATACAATGAAAAGCTAGCCTGGAGCTGCTTTCTCAGACTTTGAGATACATAGCTATTGCCTAGGGGAGCTTACCAAAGTGTAGAGTTTGTTTGAGCATGTCTGGGGTAGGTAGGATCTGGGATACTACATCTGAGTTCCCACGTGAAGACTATGCTACTGGTCTGTGGATCCCATTTTGAGCAGCAAAGATCAAGATCATTGTTTCTCCAGGTGTGGTCTACCGGCCACCCAAAGACCTGTTAGGACTCCTTCCAATACACTTTCTGAATCCACTGTCTTCTTACAGTCTTCTCTTCTAAACCTATTTCAGTCCCACCATCTTTCTGTCATACTGCTTCAATAGTCCTAGCTTCCACTTTTTTACCTCCTGTGTTTGCCACCTAGCATCAGAATGTCCTTCTAAAAATAAAAGTTGACCATATAACTTAACAATCACAGTTAAAATCCTCCAGTGATTTCCAGAATCTCTTGGAATTAAATTCAGTGATCATTATAGCTCTATGTGATCTAGCCTTTCTCTACTTTATCACCTCATTTCCTACCATCCTCCTTCTCCCAACAGCTCAACCATAAAGTGGTTCTCAACTCAGGTTGGCAATGGCTGGAGACACTGAGTGGGTGTCACAACTGAGTGGGTATGACCACCACTAGTGGGAAGAGGTCAAAGATGCTACTAAAATCCTATAATACACAGGAAAGCCCACATAGCAAGAATTATTTAGCTCAAATATCAGTAGTTCTACTGTTGAGAAACCCTGTTCTAGCCACACTGACCTGCTTTTTATTACTCAGGATCATCAAGCTTCTTCCTACTTCAGGACCTTTGCACNGATGCTACTAAAATCCTATAATACACAGGAAAGCCCACATAGCAAGAATTATTTAGCTCAAATATCAGTAGTTCTACTGTTGAGAAACCCTGTTCTAGCCACACTGACCTGCTTTTTATTACTCAGGATCATCAAGCTTCTTCCTACTTCAGGACCTTTGCACTTGCTGTACATCTTGACCCTCAGACTCATTATATGTGTGTATATACATGTGTGTGTGTACACACACACATGTGCATACACGTATTATGTACACCTGTGTGCATATACATATGTGTACACATGTGTGTGCACATGCATTGTGTGAATGTTTGTGCACATATACATGTGTGTATACACACATGTACATACATGTCTATGTATATAATGTGTTTATATAATGTNGTGTGTGTACACACACACACGTGCATACACGTATTATGTACACCTGTGTGCATATACATATGTGTACACACGTGTGTGCACATGCATTGTGTAAATGTTTGTGCACATATACATGTGTGTATACACACATGTACATACATGTCTATGTATATAATGTGTTTATATAATGTACAATATATATACATATACCCACATGTATAGAAGATATATAATATATATATATACACATCTTTCTTTATATCTTAAGTTCTCAGTTTAAATACAGCATTGTAAGAAAAGCTGTTCTAATCAACGTAGCTCAAATAGCATTCATTCTCTGCTACTATTTTTCCACTGTGTTATTGTTTTCTTTAATCACTATCATTGTTTGAAAGTTTGCTATTTGCTTGTTTGTGAGATTTTAAACTCTGTAGCCCACAGTAGAATGTGAGTCCCACGATGATCATGTGCTTTGACCATCATGTTCACTGCTATATCCTCAGCAATCCTGCTGTAACCTAGAAGGGTGCCCAGGGCATATTTACTGCTCAAAAATATGTGTTGAATTAATTAGCAAATGAATGAACACACAGCTGAATCTGCTTGGTTATGTGTTTTTTAAAATGGAGAATTCTAAAGCCTCACTTCAAAGTTACTGAAACAGTCTCTTAAATATGAGGTCCAGGAACCTAGATTTTAACAAGCTTTCTTTGTGATTTCTATACACACTGGAGTGTGCGTTCCACCAGGGTAGATAACAAGTCACTAACTCCTAGGCCTCACAGGGAGGCACTTGCTCCCCAGCCTACACGGGTATCTCGCCAGCAGACCCACTTCTCTACTATTAGGTGGGGAAAAGGCTAGGAGTCCTGTCTTTGGTTTTCTCTGTGGATAGGAAATGGGGAGGCAGGTCTGGAGTACGGCTCTGACCTGGAATCCAATTCATCCTTATCTTGAGGTTGAATAGACCTGGTTTATTTTTCTTGAAAAGGGAAGGAATCCTAAGGGGAGATGAAATGACCTTTCCTGGGAAAATTGCAATAAAGTGAGGAATGAATAAAAGATAAGGAAAACTATATGAATTTAACCTAAATGAATGATCATGAGTTTCATGAGGACTTTGGTGGAGCTTCTTTTTAGCCCAAAGCCTTACCAGTGGCTGTGAGATCATAGTCAAACAAAAAGCTTTTCAGTGATTTCACACACAAGTCTAATGAGCCATCTATTTCCCATCTTGNCTATATGAATTTAACCTAAATGAATGATCATGAGTTTCATGAGGACTTTGGTGGAGCTTCTTTTTAGCCCAAAGCCATACCAGTGGCTGTGAGATCATAGTCAAACAAAAAGCTTTTCAGTGATTTCACACACAAGTCTAATGAGCCATCTATTTCCCATCTTGAATTTACATCATTGTTTTTTAACGTCAGGGAAAATCTTTGCATTTATCCTTGTTACATGCAATCATAGTAGATTCATTTTATTGTTGAAATATTATAATAAGGCAATGATCTCGAAATTCTTGTTACAAAAGTCTAAACAAGACATCAATACCCTGAAATTTTTGCTTGAAATAAAAAGTGAAGTTTATCTGCATGTCACTCCAGAATATGTCACCCTTTGGATACTATTCTACCATGTAACTATTCCTAACATGTAGTAAATTTCAAAGTGTGGTTATTATTATTACTGTTATGCTGTGGGTTAGCTATTTTAATCTGTTTAACAGATTATAATCAGTAAATTTGATTTTCATGTTCTTTATAGATTCCTCAAATTGACATCAGTCCTTTGATTTTCTGGGAAAAGTTTTCAGTTAGATATGAATTCACTTTGTCATATCTAGTCCACATATTTCAAATGTTTTGCTCAAATTCTAATATATCTGCTGCTGCTGCTGCTGCTGCTGCTGCTACTAAGTCGCTTCAGTTGTGTCCGACTCTGTGTGATCCCATAGACAGCAGCCCACCAGGCTCCCCCATTCCTGGGATTCTCCAGGCAAGAACACTGGAGTGGGTTGCTATTTCCTTCTCCAATACATGAAAGTGAAAAGTGAAAGGGAAGTCGCTGAGTCGTGTCTGACTCTTAGCAACCCCATGGACTGAAGTCCACCAGGCTCCTCCATCCATGGGATTTTCCAGGCAAGAGTACTGCAGTGGGGTGCCATTGCCTTCTCCTACACCACTCCAAATCAGTTGTTTGGCAAGAATAATCAATGGAACTCAGGCATTTACTCAATTCAGAGTTCTGATTGTTACTATATTATGTCTCAAGCTAAGCTTTCGCTGATAATTATTCACATATCCCCAGAGACAAATCATTGATGCTTCACAGATAAATAAAATATACTGATTTCCCCAACAGCTCCTAATAAATGCTCATTAATTTTATCGGAAAATCCAATCGTGGGATAAGTCATTGGTGATCAATAGTACTATTTATTATTTTTCTCAGTTTTGCATTGAATGGCTCTTCTGCCCTGTTACTAACATATAAAGTCAGTGAACTAAAACATATACCTTCCTACTTTACTACTTTTGCCCTACTTCTGTAAACCTAGTACAACACTGATTATTAAATAGATGATGGGGGGGGGAAAGTTTGAATCTGTTCCTGAAACTATCTAACTATCTTCTGAACACCCTCTGGAATGCATACAGTTTCTTAAATTCACTGACAACAAAAACGTAAAACCAATAATTAAGGAGTTTGGTGACTCTTCTTCAGAGAAACTGCTAATGACCTGTGGTACGGAATAATTATCATCATCACCAACAGATACTCCCTGAGCAGCCAGTATCACCTGTCTAGCAGTCAGGTGGGTCCTGAGTTCAGAGGAGAGTGAAGATGCAAAATTAAACAAAATGAATAAGGGCCCCCTTGTCTGGGATCAGCACTGATCTCAAACATATACAGGCCCATTGGGCTTTGGGGTGAAGATAGAGCGCTGGAAGAGGCAAGCTACTGATCATGTATACATTTAATTATTTGCTATTGACAGGA
Source organism: Neotragus pygmaeus (assembly GCA_006410875.1). Classification (NCBI taxonomy): domain Eukaryota; kingdom Metazoa; phylum Chordata; class Mammalia; order Artiodactyla; family Bovidae; genus Neotragus; species Neotragus pygmaeus. The sequence continues at coordinate 236,887 of SJYV01009037.1, read as the reverse complement.
ATAATGGCATCACACAGAAAATGGATGGCCCTAAGGCAGTGCAGTCTCCTTCCCTTATTAAAAAAAAAGGGGGGGGGATTCCTTTAATGAATTCTGTGTAGGGAAATCTGACAAACTTGACCTAGCAAGACCAATAATGGTAAGCACATAGGAAGGCTTCTGGGAATGCTTTACATAATTTATTTGCACCTGTCCGGAAAAATAGGCACTATGCCATGCCCGGATAGCTACACTGGGCATGTAGCTATTCTCACTTACACCTGTATCGCACTTGCTACATCTGTTTCAGGGAGATATGGGGGAGAAAGACATTCACTAGTATTTTATCACCCCAGCATCTCCACGCAAATACCTGTCATTAACCAAATCTGAATCAGTGTAGAATGCACTGATTTAATAGCTAAACTGGACTATAGTTCCTTCAGGGTCACAAATTGAAGTTGACGAGTAGCCTCATTCTGCCCAAACTTCACTTTAAACTTTAGTATATAAAACAAGCCTCTCAAAAAGAGGATTCGATCTTAATGACTCTCCATTGACTTATTTTCCCTGTTACCATACAAATCGCAAAGCATTTCACTACCAGTATGTAGGGATCACTAACTCTGTGCAGAAATGAAACTGCCTTTCAGAAGTTAAATGTGTCCCCTCTATTAATTATTCAATAGCACAGTACATCAGTTACAGATACAGACTCAAATAATACTAAGAAAAAGTATGCCTTATGAAAGAGACATATACTTTTATAATTTAAATAATTTTATAGCTGATAAGTGATATGACCCACTTCCCAACTTGGGTTACCAAACAAAGCTGCATCATGGGCGTGGTTTTTGTTTCTATCATAATGACTAGAGCTCCCTTCTTGCCTATAGACTATCCATCTCTCCTCCTGAGAATCACCCTTACAAGTCCCCAGACTAATGAAACTCCATCCTGGTTCCTCTCTCTTTCCCTGAAGCTGACTTTTTTTCTCCCTGAATATGCCACCATCATGAACAGGAGATCTGGGAGCTGAACTCACTCTGACATCCAGGAAGTCACTCTCCTGATTTTTATTATCACGGCTGCAATNACCCACCAGCACCATTCTTTTCAAGTATAGCATGCCTTTGCTGAGATAAATCAACATTCTGGTTTTGATTCATACATTTGTCAGGAATAAAAATATTGCATACCAATAAGAAAAGGGAAAGGGATGGGAGAAATATGATCATGTTAAATTTTAAGGGATACCTCAGTTTTTATATTAAATTTTTTAAAAATACCACCATCTCAAAAGTGTCACAATTTTCAGGGCAAAAGTTAAAAAAAATGTATATTAATCTTTACAGCGAAAAATAAAATCTGTTCCTTTAAGACCACAGTGGAAACAGTCATGAAAATAAAAAATCAAATTAGCATGAAGTGTCATGACTTTAGAAAACTTTCAAGAGACAAGTTATTAGCAAATTTCAAAAGAAGAATAGGTGAATTTAGTTTACATAATCATTAAGTGTTAATAGGATTATCTGAACCTATGTAATATAGTCAGAATTTTTGAGAGATTAATTCTTTTATGGAATACTAAATTCCTTATATCTCCTAGATGCCCCGCATATCAGAGGAATTCATGACCATAGGTAACACAGCAGTTGGAATGAAAAACAAATGTGGGATTTTCCGTAACGCTTTCAAGGCTGTTAAAAGGACTTGTTGGATCTCACTGGAGCTGAGAGCCCAGGTTTGTGTCAGATATTCAAACGGCCACTGGAAAAAATTAGAAGAAATGTTGTTTCCTGTTGTAAACATTTATTATAATTTTGTCTCAACAATCTTCATGCTCTACAAACACTGACTTGTAAATAATAAGAATGCCCCTATATTGTATGCAGCGGAAATGTTAAATTATTCCATGCTTACAGAATAGAACACTAAACCATGCATATCTTAGAGGTCAGATATCTTTATGTTGTATCAATCTGAAACTAAGAGCTAGAGAAATTGCCACCATCCATACAACCATGTAGACAGGAAGAGAGGCAGAGAAGAGGATCTCCACCGAGTTCTCAGAGTCTTATGACTGAAGAAGGAGGTCAGTGTTAAACTGACACACAATTTTAATTCAGGCAGCAGATAAACTTATGAGTAGTCACGTAAAAGCATGACTTAATTATCCACCTCTAGATAGCTTTGACTTGTTGCAAATTTACTTTTACTACAAGTTATCCCATTGTTACCCTTTCATCATCTTTATGAACTATGTCGACATCACGTCATCAATCCACCGCAAAGGAAAGAAGGCCATCAATACACAAAATACATGCATTTCTGAAAAGTTTTCAATGAAGAAAATATTTTGCAAAAGATATCTTCTGTTATTTATTTGCATTACATGAAAAGATTTGTCTCTAAGGCTTTAAATGACTAAACCCACTCAGTAGTTTCATCTGCTTGCATGCTGACTTTAATCCTGATAGGAGAGGAAAGAGGATGTTTTTGACCATCTTACTCACTGGTAGGAGTCCAAACATCTATCTCCAAGATTCTAAGGCAAGAAGACCAGCAGCCACAGCAGCAAAGAGTTTTAACCCTGGGTGGGGAGTGGTTGCAATTCTGTGAGTCATCAGGACAGCGCCCTCACCCACCTTCTGGCCTCATTAACTACGGCTGTCATCAAAAATGAGGGCTTAGGCAGCCATTTTGATCGAGTCCCCATCTGCGTCATACCAGGCTGCTGCTGGCGCGGAGCTAGAGCTGGGGAACAAGGACATCTGATCTGGGGAAAACAGCCCAACGTGTTGCTCTTCAGTTGACATGCTTTGTAAAGGATGTTCTAACAAAATCATGTGTGCTGCACATTTTCTTCTCAAACTGTTACTGACAGCAAAGAAGATAACTTAGTTCCTGCAGCTAATGTCATCTACCTTCATTTGTCCCCTTTCAGAATAAAACTGGGTTATTAGTGAGCAAAAAAAAAAAAATCTCGTAACATGTGAAAGAGCAAACATGAGTGGGAAAAGGAGACAGTTCCAGATGATCCGCTTTACCCTAGAGCAGGGCATTGCTGTATCCCTGCCATCTGAGCTTGCAGCAGTCCTGCTGGGCCTGGGCCAACCTCAGCACATTTAGCCACCTGCAGTGCATTCTGTGGCATTCCGTCCAGAGCTTCAGCCTGTCGGTCTTCAAATGGGACTTTTTTCTTCTGTGGTTTTTTGCTATTTATACTTGTAAGGAGGATCAGGAGGCTAGGTTAGAGAGTGACTAGAAGCCACATCTTCCTTTTCCCAGATAAAGATATTGAAAAATGTTAACATTTCTTTCTAGTCCTTTACTAATTGAAGTGAAGTCGTAAGATTACCCTGGGTCAAGCACTTCACTAAGATGTATATTTCTGTAGTCTCGAAAGAAAGTGAAATTTGCTCAGTTGTCTGTGACTCTTTGTGACCACATGGACTATATAATCCATGGAATTCTCCAAGCCAGAATACTGAAGTGGGTAGCCTTTCCCTTTTCCAGGGGATCTTTCCAACTCAGGGATTGAACCAGGTCTCCCACATTGCAGGTGGATTCTTTACCAGTTAAGCCACAAGGGAAGCCCAAGAATACTGAGGTGGGTAGCCTATCCCTTCTCCAAGTGATTTTCCCATCCCAGGAATTGAACCGGGGTCTCCTGCATTACAAGTAGATTCTTTACCAACTGAGCTATCAGGCAAGCCCTGATATAAGCCCTGACCTCATATGTATATATAATCTTTCATGTCTATTGAAAATCTTTTATGTATCTTACATGTACATATACATATGTAAAATTGTATTTAATTTTTGTGGAGTTCTAAAAGAAATATATCATTTATTCCTATTTTACAGATGAGGATACTGAGGATTAGAGGGTTAAATAACTAAAATCTAGTAAATGCCAGTGGCTTTCACTGGTGGCTTAGAGGTTAAAGCGTCTGCCTCCAATGCGGGAGACCCGAGTTCGATCCCTGGGTCGAGAAGATCCCCTGGAGAAGGAAATGGCAGTCCACTCCAGTATTCTTGCCTGGAGAATCCAATGGACGGCGAAGCCTAGTAGGTTACAGTCCACGGGGTCGCAAAGAGTCGGACACGACTGAGAGACTTTACCTAGTAAATACCATAGATGGTACTTGAACCCACATCTTACCATGAAATACCATACTGTGAGTTATGATCCTGGCAAAGATTTCCAAAATCACTTCTAAATGTAATTGCAAGAGCTCTGTATTTTCTTACCTTCTTTTTTCCCCCAAGGAAATAAATGCACTCAAATGTTCATTTACAAAATAATTTAGAAAAGAAATTCTTTAGAAAGGATGGGGTCAGAGTCAGGGGGGAAAAAAGGAAAATCATTTTATCAATGCATTTAGATAAAATGCTGAGATATCTTTACCTATGGTAGCCAACCTACCAGTAACCGGCCTTATACAATAATTCTCAAGATGTGATCGTGTGTTAGTTATATGAAAATCACTGCTGTGCTTTCTAAATGGGGTTTTGGAAGGCATCCTGGACATAATAAATAACAGTCTCTGAGAGTAAATTCAGAGAACATTGAAAGCATAATCTCTGGGTTATCCTTATGTCCACTGAAGGTGGAGAACAAATATCCTAACATCCTGTGCTGTTTTTCATCATGTTAGTGTGACAAGTTATTGGAAAGTGCCTTTGATGATAGGAGAATGGTAAGTTTTAGATGGACATAGCTCATGACTTTCTCAATATCACTCAATGACAATGGCAAGGCTTGTTTGGAAGTCCTGGTATGTTACCAGCCACCAGTTAGAACCAAGCTATGCTTAGAATTTTTAAGGAAGTAGAGGCTAATTGGTGTGTTCAGATTTATAACTGATGACCAGGAAGAAAATAAGCATTTTGGAGAAAACTTCTCACACATGGTGACCTTGTTTGCAAGACAACATGCATACTACTAGGTCACAGAATTTATTTAAATGAAATGAGCGTTTTACCAAAGGTTTTGCAAAGCGTGCTAATCAGAAGCTGCCTGTCAAATTGAAGTAGCATCAAGAGGCTCAGAATAAGGGCTCTTGGGCGTTAAATGGTTCCTACCAAATACCAAACCTATTATCATGATTGGCTGTTATAGTCCTCTAAACAGCAGAGTGATTAAATTGGTCATTATGAAACCCTAAAGATGCATAATTATGACAAATAAGACTCAAGTGTAAGGAGATTTCTATCTCACTGACTGGATTACATTTCAAGGAGGAATCAATACAGGGATGTTTTTAAAACCACAGTCAGCTGCTTAGGAACTGGATTCTCTTGATCTTCATACAAATCTCTTTATGTGTCATCTCAACACAGTTCAGAAACCTCTCTAGATCTTAAGGCTGATCCTAAATGTTCATCCTATGCAAGGACTTCTCTCACTTATATTATAGCCCTGAATGATGCCTGAGATACTCTTTTCTATCATTTTGCTAGATATCAGATGCCTCTTACAGGATTCTAGATTGTTTCTGAGTTGCTCTAACTTGCTCTAAGTCTGCAGCCTGCTGCTGCTGCTAAGTTACTTCAGTCGCGTCCCACTCTGTGCGACCCCATAGACGGCAGCCCACCAGGCTTGCCCGTCCCTGGGATTCTCCAGGCAAGGACACTGGAGTGGGTTGCCATTTCCTTCTCCAGTGCGTGAAAGTNTCGCGTCCCACTCTGTGCGACCCCATAGACGGCAGCCCACCAGGCTTGCCCGTCCCTGGGATTCTCCAGGCAAGGACACTGGAGTGGGTTGCCATTTCCTTCTCCAGTGCGTGAAAGTGAAGTCGCTCAGTTGTGTCCGACTCTTCGCAACCCCATGGACTGCAGGCTCCTCCATCCATGGGATTTTCTAGGCAAGAGTACTGGAGTGAGATGCCGTTGCCTTCTCCAAAGTCCGCAGCCTAGATTTGGTCTATTTATCATCACTAATATTAACTGCTAAACATGGGGACCACAAAACAAGCTGTCCTATCCAGTCTATTTTACATCTAAGAATTGAAGAAAATGATTCTAGTGTCAAACTATATTGCCAAAATGCCAATGGTTTCCTTCTGGAAATAGACATCCTACAAACCCTTGTACAATATTCCTGGGTCACTGACAATAAAAATATATCAGGCTGCACCCAGAAATTCCAGCATACAAAGATTTTTTTTCCTTTACTACTACAGATGAGACCAATTATATTATATATGATCTAGTTTCTTGATAGAATACTTTTCAATTATTAACAGATGGACAAAGAGAAAAAGAACTCTAACAAGATTTTGGTATCCTTTTAGATATCAGACAGTTCTTGTCACTTAGATGGTAGAGAATCCTCCTACAATGCAAGGGACCTGGGTTCGATCCCAGGGCTGGGAAGATCCCCTGAAGAAGGGAATGGCAACCCACTCCAGTATTCTTGCCTGGAGAATTCCATGGACAGCGGAGCCTGACAGGCTATACTCCATGCAGTTGCAACTAACACTTTCACTTTAGATGTCAGTAGCCAGATATAATACTAACATAGTGTCCAGTATCAAGCTTCATCTGAAGCCTCAAACTTTGTCATTAGTACAAATTAAAACTACTACTTATTGACTAGTCAATAAGTAAGTTTGTCAAATTACCAGTATCTTCTTAGGAAGAAGTCCTTTCTAGGTATATTGGATGAAGTATGATGAAAATGATAATTATGATGGTTTTGTTTCCTTAATAGAAAACCACCAAGGATGTAGCCAGCATTTATTTTCTGTTTACTTATATTATACACAGAACATAAGCATTCACTTTTCCCTTTTTCCTCCTTCTTTTCTCTCCCTGTGAATTTCTTTCACTTTCTTCATTTCTATTTGTCACATATCTTGAGCTGTACTCTCATCTCTCAAAACAACTCATTTAATGTAAAAGTTTCCCTTTAAGAGATAAATTATCTGTGTGATATGTTTCCCTGCTACTATTCTTTGAAGTATGCTTGTTGTTTCCATGTGTACATGGAACCAAAGGAAATGCTATAAGATAATTAATGATATAGTTTTAAGTGAAATATAGTAGCTAAGAATGACAAGTTATTTATTTCCTGCTGCTAAGCTGCTGCTAAGTTGCTTCAGTCTTGTCCGACTCTGCAACCCCACAGACGGCAGCCCACTGGGCTCCGTCATCCCTGGGATTCTCCAGGCAAGAACACTGGAGTGGGTTGCCATTTCCTTCTCCAGTGCATGAAAGTGAAAAGTGAAAGTGAAGTCGCTCAGTCATGTCTGACTCAGCAACCCCATGGACTGCAGCCTACCAGGCTCCTCCATCCATGGGAGTTTCCAGGCAAGAGTACTGGAGTGGGATGCCATTGCCTTCCCCAAGTTATCTATTTGGGAGCCTTTGAAGTGACAGTTTTTATGTGACTTTGTTATCACTGAAATCAAGGAATAAAGAGGTTACCCCTTGCAGTGGTTTACATTTTTCTGGTGTTCCTGTAGTTAGATAGCTTTTGGATAAGATGGATCTTCTCATATTTGTAGAGAAGAAAGGGCAACGTAGACATCAGATTGGAAAGGCATCCAGGTAGAGTGTGATTAGAGAGGAAATACATATTTAGTTTTAGAAACATCAGAGACCTACAATTTCCTATTACCCTTAGATACAGAGAAACTTTGAAGGAAAGTAAAAGTTCTGACTTGGAAGAATTTGAAGGATTTGAAGATTTTTATGTATACAGTGATAGGGGAGCCATTCCATGCAATTGTTTAGTAGAAAGAAGCTCTGTATTCAAGCATTTTTTTCATTATTGCAAAATATATATGTATTAAAGATCCCATATCAGAAGTATCATTTGTAGGTATGATGTAGAACTTGATATATAGATTAAAAAGTCCTGATATTTTATCGTATGATAGCATGAAGAAGAATTCACAAATCATCCAAGAAACCTTGCTTTAAATGAAACATTGTAAAACTATATTCTATCTGGTGAATGTCTCTAAACTATGAGGATGTTGATTCTATGTTATTTGTTTGTTGCTAAGTTGTGCCTGATTCTTTTACAATCCCCAAAATCTCAGTGAGGTAACACACTAAAAAGGTACTCCACACCCTCATATTACAGTCCTATGTGTATCATTCTGCACCATGTAGCTCTGCCACCCTATGGCTGTAAATGTGGCCTCCAAGATCCCTGTGATGGGGGGAGAGGAGGAGGACCACTAGCTCATAACTGCCTTGGCCCAAAAAAGGCACGCTTCACTTCCACTCACAATTCATCGGCCAAGACACACTTTTGACCCTACCTGACATGGCATCTGGTCCCATCATTTCATGGGGAATAGATGAGGAAACAGTGGAAACAGTGTCAGACTTTATTTTGGGGGGCTCCAAAATCACTGCAGATGGTGACTGCAGCCATGAAATTAAAAGACGCTTACTCCTTGGAAGAAAAAAGTTATGATCAACCTAGATAGCATGTTGAAAAGCAAGACGTTGCTTTGCCATCAAAAGTCCATCTAGTCAAGGCTATAATTTTTCTAGTGGTCATGTATGGATGTGAGAGTTGGACTGTGGAGAAAGCTGAGTGCCGAAGAATTGATGCTCTTGGATTGTGGTGTTGGAGTAGACTCTTGTGAGTCCCTTGGACTGCAAGGAGATCCAACCAGTCCATTCTGAAGGAGATCAGCCCTGGGATTTCTTTGGAGGGAATGATGCTGAAGCCGAAACTCCAGTACTTTGGCCACCTTATGTGAAGAGTTGACTCATTGGAAAAGACTCTGATGCTGGGAGGGATTGGGGGCAGGGGGAGAAGGGAGCGACAGAGGATGAGATGGCTGGATGGCATCACTGACTAAGAGTCGGACACGACTGACTGAACTGAACTGAACTGACTGCAGAGAAGACTAAACATGTGATATTATTTGTACCCAGAAAGAAGTAAATGAAAGAAGACACAGTAAATGCAAAACATTTTCCCTGCCACAGTCAACTCTTCTAGCCTTCAGATAGTCACAGACTTCTTTTTTCACACAGAATACCATGATCCTCTCCCTTAGGGAGACAACCCAGTCACCGTGTGCACCTCAAATTCCACAGCCTCACCCATGAGATCCAGATATTGGGCTTCTCAGTTCAACAAATGAGGACAGAAAAAGATAGGTTGCCTGTGCCATTCCCTTTTCCATCATGTGTACCCGTAATATACAGTGATGGAGTGGAGGTGATACAGTCACAATGGACTTTCACTGGGAGAGGGGTAAATGGGAGATGCATACTGGTCATGGATCCAGGACGATCCACTGGCTGTTATATTGTAAGGGCCCCATGCCCCCACCCTGGTGGTTGTTGAGCCTCTTTGATCCTGTGTTCTTGCCTACTTCCTTCTCAGTGGCTCCTAGATCTGCCCTCTGTGAGGGGTCAGGGAGGCCATCACTCACCCACCATTTTCTTACTGACATCTGCAGTAGGACTTTGGACATACGCTCTCTTTGGAAACTATACAACTTTTAAAGCTCAGCTTCTGCTCATGGTGGTCCAATATTTTTCAAAAATATCTAACAGTGAAATTGTGGAACCACAGTTTACTCAAGACAGAAGGTTGAGTGTCATCCCAGGCTTTTCTCATTTTCTTACTCCTCATACCCAACTTGTCATTGTGCTTATGACTTAATACGTGTCTTGAATTATTATTTCTCTACCTTTTTAAAAAATTTCTTATCATGTCTTGTGTAGCATACTGCAAGGACCTCCAAACTGGTTTTCCTGCCTCCTCTCCAACATTTCTGCACTTTTTTCCCTGCATAGCTATAAAATGATTATTTTCCAACATAAATTAGCCATGTGCCATTTCTGTTTAAACACCTTCCTCTGTTTCCCATTGCCTTCATGTTAATACTGCTACCTTTGTGCTGACACAGAGAACACTCTTTGGTTCTACTGCTACCGATTTAGAAACAGTTCTCCTGCCTGTCTTCCTTCTCCCTGCAGGCCCCAAATAATTCTCTGGCTAAATATTGACTACATATCTTGGAAAACACTACTCATAGGCAAGCCCTCTCTGTAAATATATGTTGACTCAATATATGATCATCAGAAATCTTAACACTGAAAAACACAAAATCTAAAAACAGAATATATTTGCAATTTAGCCATTATTTATACTACTAAGTGTTACCTTAGATGTTAGGATCCTCCTATAATGACTGAAATAATCCATCTCTGTGTTCCTTTTTGTGTCTCAGAAAGCCATATTTTTAGTTGGGGTTTTGTTTTTTGTCGTTTTGGTTTTGGTGAGAGCAACAAGAAAAGGATATTAAAAACTTTTGTTTTTCATATCTTCATTTTTAAATAGGATCTCAAATGACCTCTCTGATAAACTATTCATACTTTGCCTTAGACTGGATTTTTAAAAAACAGTGAAGAAAGGGAGGAAAAAAAGCCTCCATGGGCAATGATTGGTTAAGACAGAGAAAAGAGATAAAACTTCGCCCAGGAAGCTAAGGCAAGCAAAGACAGTGACAGGCAGAAAAACAGAAAAGGAGGAAGCATTTAAAAAAAAAAAAAATCTCAGGTATCTGAAAAGTCCTGGCTGAGACAGTGAAGGAGATAAAAAGAGAAAGAGGAGGAATACAATCAGCACTGCTGGTAATTGGAGAGGCTGGAGGAGTGGGGATGGAGGCTCAGAGAGGCAAAGAAAGAAGTGAACAAGAAAGAGGAAAACTGAACACAGGAAGAAGCTGAAAAATGAGAAACCAGAGTATGGAAAGACACCAAGAACCTCTGACGGTCTCACTTCTGAGTTCTTTCATTAATTTCTGTACCAGAAGAATCATGGGTCATTTGGAGGATTTTTCTCCCCTTTCATTTAAAATAAATAATTAAATATTTAAACAAAGAGACTCTCTTTTATGAGAAATGTTCAAAATCAGTGTGAGCTAACAAAGGCATCCAGATGATTTGGAAGCTCAGTTTCTAAAATATGAAATTAGAGAACTTGGCAAATGTATCTTCTGAACAGGAATCATACCATCTGCATTTCCTGCAGTCCCTTCGCATCCCTGTGTTCCTTTCTGTAAATGTTTTCTTCTGTATGCAGAGTTCATCCTTCATGTGCATCCACCAGTTGCATAAAGGTGTTACTGCCTCTAGTTCTCCAATAGCAATTGATGAAAGCTTTGGAATGTCTCAGCTCTATCCTTTTGTCTCAACTTTGGAATGTCTCAACTGTATTATCCCTTTGAATACATTGGTAATAATGATGAAGTTATACTCAATGGCTTCTCTCTCCTTCAAAGAGGAATAACACATGAAGGCATTAATATTCCTTTTTTTCTAAAGAAAAAAAAAAAAACAATTCATCAAAAGCATAAATGTGAATGAAACCAGTACACTTTGGACCTCCAAATTACACTTTCCCATCATTCAGTTCAGTTCAGTTCAGTCGCTCAGTTGTGTCCGACTCTTTGCAACCCCATGAATCGCAGCACGCCAGGCCTCCCTGTCCATCACCAACTCCCAGAGTTCACTCAGACTCAAGTCCATTGAGTCAGTGATGTCATCCAGCCATCTCATCCTCTGTCGTCCCCTTCTCCTCCTGCCCCCAATCCTTCCCAGTATCAGAGTCTTTTCCAATGAGTCAACTCTTTGCATCATTAGTGACACCTTTACCATTCAACACCTAGTCACATGAAAGTTGGGCGTTTTTAGGTGTCTCTGTGAAGATTTTGTTATGTGACTGACTATGGCACTGGGAAAGAGCCAGAAAAGGAGTGATGTAATTATCATAGCTAGAGTTCTGCTTCACACGTTGGGAGGAAACAAGGGCTCTTGGTTGGAATTCCGATGTGTGGATTTCTTTCTTGTTGTTTTTTTGTTGTTAAATAATGTCAGAAATCGGCACTGCAAGAGAACGTAGGACAATATTGACTAGAGTACAAAACAATTCGGTAAGTGACCTTCACGCATCTGAGCCACTTAGCCAATCAGAATTCATGGCAAACAGACCATCTAACCGGAATTCATTTCATGTGATTAGTAGCAAGTTAATGTCAGAAAATGGAGTAAAGGCAGCATTCAGGTATGTAATGATTATAAAATAATGGATTGGAGTGCAGCTTTACAAAGCGACAGTGTTAACAGGTTTGGAAAATGTATTTTTCATCTTTAGAAAGTGGGAAAGATTGAGGACAGGAGGGGAAGCGGACAACAAAGGAGATGGTAGGACGTCATCATTGACTCAACGGAGGTGAGTTTGAGCAAACTCCGGGAGATAGTGAAGGACAGGGAAACCTGGCCTACTGCAGTCCATAGGGTCACAGAGTCAGACACAACTGAGTGACTGAGCAGCAACAAAGTAATTTTTTATAAGATCTTACTATCAACAGTATAGGTCCAAAACAAACAAACAAAAGGGACTTTGCAAGGTATTACCTGTTGCTATTTACCTATTTACCACAAAAGGCTCCACTTAGGTAAATATCTAATGATTTATCCTAGAAGCTTACCATAAAGTTGTAGTGGATGTTAATTTCACAAAATCTTCTTAAAGAACTAGCTTTGAAGGGCAAAATCATTTAGGCCTCTCCTAATTTTCATTGTTTATTCAGTGAGCTCACTTCTTTTCTTATTTCTAAATGTTTTCTTTGGTGAAGCAATTTCTTATGGAACAACTTTCATTTCACACCAGGAATACAGTGCCATTGTTGGGTTATAGTTTACGGTGTTTAAAAGGGAAGGGAACTCAGTCTGGGACATTGGCATTATGAACCAGGGTTGAAAACAACTCTCAGGGGTACTCCCCAAAGCTCTGGTTATCACCAGTAAAATAACAATTCACCTCTCTGTTTTCTTTTACTGAAACTGACACTTTAAGTAATAAAATGTAGTGAGGTTTCAAAGAAAGGAAAATGACCTTTAAATTTTCTGAAGCATAAAGGCCACTTCATGCAACAGAGAGCAGCAAGAGCTACATGGCCTTAGAGGTGAGTGAGATGACTCAGATTAGGGGATAAAAGGGGAACACAGCTGGGACCTTGGGGCTTGTCCTTTCTGAAGTCACAAGGACCAAGGGCTCCTTTAGAGAGAAAATAGAGGTGGATGAACCTTAAAAGACTTAGTACACATAATAACCTAAAGGTCTCAATAATTATTCAAGGCATCTAAGAGTTTCAAAATGTGTCAGCCAACTTGATGTATTCCAGTATTTTCCGTTAGGCTTTTATAAAGCCAGGATTAAAGGGAAAATGTGTGAAAATTAACATAGAAATATTTCCTACTGTCTGTGTCTCAAAGTAAAAATTTAGACTTTCCGCTACACTAATAGAAAGGCAAATTGCAAATAGGGGTCACTATAGGCCTTATTTTTCTTTTATACAGGAAGAAAAATGAGGAAAAATAATGAGAAATTGTAAAACATTATTTATAAGTTTTGAGAAATGTAGAAAATTTCCAAATTATCAGAGATTTCAACAGTAATTCATCAGGGAAAAGAAATTACAATCTACTTTTTTTGGCATCATTATAAAACTGGTAAAAAACAGTTTAAATAAAGTGATCATTTATTTTTCTCTTGCTTTGTTTTGTTTGTTTGAAATCATCCCTTCTTAAGAGGGAAATGAATTGGCAAAGGATCTGTAGTCTGAAATTTTAAGAGAATATTTTTTTAAATTAAAACCTCTCCCAAATTTAGGATAAAATGTTGGCGTTTAACAAGGTTTCTTATGTATTGTGTATGACAGGCTTAACTTAAAATTAGATGCAGTGAATTACAGGTACCATATCTTACTGAAATTGAAATATATGCAAATTTAGCTTAGTAGAATCTGGAAGGAAAATAGTGAACAAATCTACTAATGATGAAAGGGCATCTTTAAGCAGAAAAATCATAAGCTTCATTAAAAGTGCTCCAATTGCTCTAAAGCTGTAGAACTAATTTAGTAAATATTTATTAAACACCTATTGCATGCAGCGATTAAAACTGGTATTAATGGAAAATACATTATGATTATAAGGAATGATCTCTATGTTTTAAAATCTATTTAGAGGAGAAATATCTGAGTGATCAAAATTATTTTTCATGGAATCATAGTATTCAAAAGAACATCATTCATTGTTTATTCTGTTGTTAGAGATTTTAGAGAATGGAGATTCATTGGTCTTCCCTGGAAGCTCATTCCAAGGTTATATCAAAAAACTATGTTCTAAACGTCTGATCAGAGCAATAGCCACTATCTAATTTCTGTTTATATTCCTGAGTCCAAAAGTACTGCTAAAGAAAATCATAGAACCATCAAGGCCATGCTTTTTTATATCAGCTGAATCCTTGCTGCTGCTGGCAAATACTTTTATCTAACTCATTCTAAATATCTCATTCATTCCATAATGGATATGACAAGAATTCCCATTATTTTCAAGCTTGTAAATCCCAAAATATCATTGGCTTCTTCTCATTTGCCTCTGCCTTATAAGCTTGATTCCTTGGACATCAGCATTTTCATCTTTCCTTTTCTCTGCTTCAGATTATCCTTCCTAAAATAAATAACTAGTACAAGATAAACAGTGTTCTAAGATAGAGGAAAGAACTCCAATAAGACCAGCTATCATAGTCTCTTCTTTCTGCCTATTCTCTTTGTGCTGTTTTTCCTATCTTCTAAATATTCTACTTTAACCCTCTTATATTGTTGCCTTTTCTACCAATAAACAAATACTGTCTTTTGGACCAGATCTCTCAAAATAGTGAACTTCATCTTCTTGGTACCTCTTTTGCATTCCTTTAAATTTGGCAATCACCAGTTTGTTCCTAATTGCAAAATCAAATCTTATCATCATACTAGGTCTGCTTGTTTTATGGTAGTTCCTTCCTCCTTAAAAACCAAGCCTCCATCAGCAATCCACTGCTATGCCCTATTTCTTTTTTGTCTTTCTTTTTTTTAACCACTCATCTCTTTTATTTACTGACTCCTTTTCTTCTTATTCCCATCTGTGAAATGTGATGATATTTGTTTGTTTGTTACCTTGGATGAGATCTTCAAAGGGTAAAGCTGGTTTACTTAGTAGCAACACTATTAATAATACCACATTTCTGAGTTTACTTTCTCCGGGTAATATACCATGAAAGGATGAAAATTTCTTGCTTGGTGCCAGAATTTTTCAAAAATGCATAGCAAATTGCTGATGGATCATTTTTTATAAATGAGGGTTGTTGTCGTCATTTAGTCACTAACTCGTGTCTGACTCTTATGACCCCATGGACTGTGGCCTGCCAGGCTTCTCTGTCCATGGGATTCTCTAGGCAAGAATACTGGAGTGGATTGCCATTTCCTTCTCCAGGGCATCTTCCTGACCCAGGAATTGAACCTGAGTTTCCTGCATTGCAGGCAGATTCTTTACCCACTGAGCTACCAAGAATAGAATATTAAAGATCCTAGAATATTAAAGATATTTAGCCTCAGAGATTTTGAGTTTCCTTATCTGCAAATAAGGATCAAAATGTCTGTTCACCTCATTGTTGAAATAATCAGATGACAAATTGTACATAAAAGCGTCTTGNCCAAGAATAGAATATTAAAGATCCTAGAATATTAAAGATATTTAGCCTCAGAGATTTTGAGTTTCCTTATCTGCAAATAAGGATCAAAATGTCTGTTCACCTCATTGTTGAAATAATCAGATGACAAATTGTACATAAAAGCGTCTTGTAGATGTTAAAATACCATTTGAATCTATCATATTCTTCCTGGGAACCAGTGTTTAAAAGGTCCACATAATACCAAAGTTATCCTTTATAATTCTCTTTTATAGAGGTATAGCTGCTGCCGCCAAAGAAGGAATTGATTGTAACTTCCTAGACTTACAGCAGAAAGCTGTGCCCTTTCAAATCCCTTCCAAATCCCAGAGCTATGTCCTTGGGGATTTTACCTTTGATTACTCAAAAATGATAGCTATTGCATCTGTCATAATATTTACCAAGTTGTTAATAATCTAAAGTTAACTTAATTCATTCAGCTCCTCAAGCCCATGAAAATGGTATCTTCTATTTCAATTTTTTCCTTCTTTCACAACTTGAACCACTGGAACTTGCCCCAATCAACTATTTATATTTAAACGTGAATGGAAGAGAGAAAAAGAGAGAGTGAAGGGGAGGAGAGGGAGGAGGAATGGGAGAAGAAGGAAGGGAAGCAGGAGGGGAAAAAATGAGACAAAGATTTTTCAATGTTCTGTTATGTTCATTTCAGTTCTTTCATCATATCTAATAGCTGGGAAGCCCTGGTGGCTTCAGTTCAGTCACGCAGGCATGTCCGACTCTTTGCAACCCCATGAATTGCAGCACACCAGGCCTCCCTGTTCATCACCATCTCTCAGNTTTTTTTTCCTTTATGGGAAAAAAACAATTTTTAAAAAATTGTTTGCCTTTTATTAACAGTTGATTCCAGGGTATTCCAGAGGCATTATCTTGGCAGACGTTATATCACCTTTTTAAAACCTTAACTGTTAATTCTTTAAGCTCCTCTTCTAGGTGGGCCTGGATATGCAAGGTCCCAGGGTGTAGCTGGAAGGCAGGGTCATTATGAAGACTCTGAAAAGATGGGGTTGGGAGGGAGTACCAGATGAAAAGTTGGCTGAAATATATTGGATAAAAAAAAATTCAGTGCTGATTTGAGGGATCCATAAAGATCAATCATATACTAATAGCACTCTATTTAGGAAAAAGGAGGAGTAGAACTGAAATTCCAGGGGAACAATAGGCCTCAGACTGCATTTGGGTTGGTAAAGAAAGGCCACCATTTGGAACTGAACTAAAATATGAAATCTCCAGGGTTTGCTGTGCTGTCACAACAAAGTGCCACAGACTAGGTGGTATAAACAACAGAGATTTATTTTTTCACATTTTGGAGATTGTTAGGGTTGTTGGTTAGTCACAAAGTTGTGTCTGACTCTGCTACTCCATGGATTGAAGCATGCCAGGCCTCCCTGTCTTTCACTATCTCTCAGAGTTTGCTCAAATTCATGTCCTTTGAGTCAGTGATGCCATCCAGCCATCTCATCCTCTGCCACCCCCTCTTCCTCCTGCCCTCAGTCTTCCCCAGCATGAGGGTCTTTTTCAGTGAATTAGCTCTTTGCATCAGGTGGCCAAAGTATTGGAGCTTCAGTTTCAGCATCAGTCCTTCTGATGAATATTCAGGGTGATTTCCTTTGGGATTGACTGGTTTGATCTCTTTGTTGTCCAAGGGACTCTCAAGAGTCTTCTCTAGTGCTACGATTCAGAAGCATCAATTCTTTGTTGCTTGGCCTTCTTTATCTCTCTCTCAGATCTATAATAATAGCAAAAGTAATAGTAATAGCAATGGTAAAATTGTAACAGCAGCTACCCGTCAGTGAATGTTTACTGTGTGCCAGTCTCAATGTCAAGTACTTCTACATGTTATCTCAGTTAGGCAGACAAAATTATTATAGGGGAGAGAATGAAGGTCCAGAGAGGCTAAGCAGCTGGTCCAGGTTCAAAGGGTTAGTTAGATGCAGAGTTATATTCTGCCTAAACCAATCACCATGCTTTTAACTACTATGTTTTATTGTATAGAACCAACCATTTCCTAAATCATGCTTTGAAAACTGTCTTTGAGTTACAAAACCCTCTATTTTTCCAACCAAACTCTGACACTGAGCTCTATTAGATAGCACAGATACACAATGTTTAAATCAAGAAGAGAGGTATAGAAACTTGTCCATTCAATCTCCTCACTGCCTCTTTCTGGAGGTTCCACGAATCTGAAAACCACAACCCTAATTTGTGCCTTAAATCCTTACGCTTTTGGATTCTCTTAGAAGCCTGAACCCTGTCTGATCTCTGATTTTCTTCCCCTCTCTATAAACTTTATATTTCTGTATCCTGCTCAAGAAAGAATCTGGGGCTAAAATCCATAATAACTTGTCCAATATATTTTATGAACCCCTTAAATTAGATTATTAGTGGCATCTAGTTATAAATAAATAGGTAGCCTTTATTAAAAGCATAGATATTATAGATTACTGCTAAGGAGAATTAGAAGCATTTTGATCAAGAGACATTTCTAGAACCTATGTCCTAAATACAGGATACGGTTTGCTGGGAAAGGAAAGGGAACAATTATTAGGCCCCCCTCCAGGTCTAGTGCTGACTGCTCAGCGTGGGATTTATCGCTTATTCCCCACAGCCTATGAGAAGGCCTGCAACCCTCCTGGCCTCACTTCTACCAGTTTCTCTTGACAATAGGAACGCCCAGAAATTGATCTCATTCAAGGGGAAAAGTTGTTTCATTTGGAGACAGAAATAAGAAAAGCACTTAACGCTTCACTTGCTGACTCCTCTGCAGAAAAACAACCTTTGCAGCCACCCGTCTGCAGAAACGAATCCTGCTATGGAATATCATCTTCTCATCCTCTCTGCCATATGTTCAGACAATCTGTGTTTCACAGTCTATATTCATGCACTGAGGCAGAGGCAGTAGGGTTCAGTGGGCTAAGCACCAGTCTGGAAAATGGAGGGGTATGAGTTCTAATTCTGTCCTCCTCCAAACCCCAGCTTGCTGGCTGACCTTCAGGTAAGTTGTATCAACCTCCTATTTATGCTCGACTTCCTTCCCACTTACCACATGTGACTTACAATGTCTGAGCAAACTGAGGAGAAATATTAATGTCAGCAGAGAATTTCACAAACATCTTTGAAGTATTCAAATGCTCCCCTTTTGAAAACACAGTTCTGAGTCCATTGAAGATCCTTTAAAAAATGATCTCTACCTTTTAGTCACTTTGTAATCTAGTTGGAAAATAGAACATGTAATTGGAAGATTTGTGATTACGTCTCAATACTTAGAGTCATTTCCCCTCTTACATGTAAAATTCTATGAAGAAGATATTAAGAAGGCATTGTGCAATTCTGATAACCATGTATTTATGCAGCACTTTAAATTCTTCATAAAGTGAGCCACACATATGTGTGTATACATATGAATGAGTAAACAAAAAAGTCATTATTTTCATCTCAATAAAAGTAACAAGCTCAGCAACAGTTATCACGGCATCACAGGCAATTGTAGAATTTTTCTTACTTTTTCCTTTTGGGGAAGCAGAGGAGCTCCCTCTCTCTCTCCGCTCTTGGGAAACCTGAGCAGCACATATGATAAAACACTGGACAAGAGATATGAGTAACACAGAGGCAATAGACAAGGACATTCCATAATTAGGTGATAATTGTTACAACTGGAAATCTTATGGTTTGGGAGGGCATATTTTTGAGAGCTCTCCATTGTAAGAAGGTCACCATGTTTTCCAGAAAAAAAAGATATATTCTTGCTCTGAGGACTAAAACCACAAGGATGGTGCCAAGGCTTTGAGATGGAAGCAACTGAGCCATTATAATATAATGGCCATATAATATAATGAGTCATTGATATAATACCACAAAAGCTTTGAAACTGACATGGAAAAAAAGTTCCTCAGCTCCTTTGTCCTGATGTAGAACTCACAGTAAAGTCACGTAATGACAAAAAAACTGGTGAATTATCTGTTGTTCCCAGTACCTCTTTGTGGTTCAGGTGGTTGTATCCGGTTGTCACAGGTGTATTTGAGCTTAGGTCTTCCCAAGGAAGAGATTAAAAATAAAACTAAATATATTGGTGATGGGGCCTCTGGATACTTTGGATGCAGTTTGGGGCCGGGATAGAACTGACAGAAGTCTCACTGAATGTTCAGTGGGTCAGTGGCAACAAAGTGCTCAAGCTGATAGCTTCCTAAACAGGCCCTGTTTCTCACATTAGCCATTTGCAGAGTTGTTTGTAGCCCTTGGGAATGAATGTGATGTAGAATAGACTCCTGCATCTATCATTAGTAGAGCTTTCTGATGTTTTGATAGGAATTTTGACCCTTTTTAGATACTAGACTTTTTCAAATAAAAATGTCAAACTTCTAATGACTATCATGAGTATCTTTATGCCACATAACATATTCAGATAATTTCAGTTAACTTTCTACAAGACACACACACACACTGGAGACAGCATCAGGGCCCTCAAAACAAAGTTGGAAAACTATAAATGCTTGGGTATTAATTTTGACTATAAGTATTTGTTAGGGGTACATTTAGACTGGGTTGGTCTCTCAAAAATCTCTTAATTAAAGTGTGCTTGCAAGTTCTAGAGGCTTATGGTATCTGAAGAATAGTAGACTGAATTCTTTGCATGTGTGCTAAGTTGCTTCAGTCGTGTTCAACTCTTTGTGACCCTATGGATTGTGGCCCACCAGGTTCCTCTGTCCATGGGATGCTCCAGGCAAGAATACTGAAAGGGTTGCCATGCCCTCCTCCAGGGAATCTTCCCTATCCAGGAATCAATCCTGCAGCTCTTATGTCTCCTACACTGGCAGGCAGGTTCTTTACCACTATCACCACCTGGGAAGCCCAGACTGACTTCTTTGAAGTGTATAAGGGGAGATTGGAGCTGAAGGGATAAATATCTTAAATCCAAGGAACATTTGAAAATCCTTATGTGCTAGAATTAAATCTAGATGGATGTATTTTATTGGAAAGTAAGTAAAGAATTGCAAAAGTTTTAATGTAAGTCCCCAACATTTTCTTTCCCTTCTTGCCACTTGGATTTCTTCTGTCATGGAAACAAGCTGACATGAACCTAAATCCAAATCTTTAGTGAAACTCTCGTAAAGCGTATCTTTAGAAGATGAGTATCTTCTACCAAAAAGTATTTCCTATCTGAAAATAGAGGTGGGCAACCAGCAGGATGTCAAGAGTCAATTTAAGCCCATGGTACAGAAGTGGTGAATTTAATGGGGGTAGATATTTAATTGTGCCAATCTGGCAAGCCAGAGATTTTGTCCTCTGTGCGTTTGGGTCATTTGGAAGTGACTAGTTGGGCTGCAGCAGAAGCTTCTCTGTTTCAGGGTTGGTTTTTCAGAACGAGGCAGAATCACTCATTTTTGGATTTTACTCCTACTAGTTCAGATCTCTCTTGCAGAACTCTATGCACAGGTTCAGGCTCCAAGTCCTTGATCTCATACCCTAGGGGTTTGCTGAATCTTCATTTTCTACCAGATGGTAAATTTTCCAATGTAGCTATTTGGAGAATAATTATGGAAGAGGTGACACGCTCTTTCTAAAACTTATGCATGCATGCATGCTAAGTTGCTTCAGGCGTGTCTGACTCTGTGTGACCGTATAGACTGTAGTCTGCCAGGCTCCTCTGTTCATGGGTTTCTCCAGGCAACAATACTAGAGTGAGTTGCCATGCTCTCCTCCAGGGGATCTTCCTGACCCAAGAATGGAACCTGGTCTATTACCTCTCCTGCATTTGCAGGCAGGTTCTTTACCACTAGTGCATCCTGAGAAGCCCAAAACTTATCAGTTCAGTTCAATTCAATCTCTCCGTCATGTCTAACTCTTTGCGACCCCATGGACTGCACGATGCCAGGCCTTCCTGTCCATCACCAACTCCCAGAGTTTACTCAAACTCATCTCCATTGAGTCAATGATGCCATCCAGCCATCTCATCCTCTGTCATCCCCTCCTCTTCCTGCCCTCAATTTTTCCCATCATCAGGGACTTTTCCAAAGAGTCAGCTTTTTGCATCAGATGGCCAAAGTATTGGAGTTTCAGCTTCAGCATCAGTCCTTCCAATGAANCAGGAAGAGAAGAGGACGACAGAGGATGAGATGTCTGGATGGCATCACTGACTCGATGGACGTGAGTCTGAGTGAACTCCAGAAGTTGGTGATGGACAGGGAGGCCTGGTATGCTGCGATTCATGGGGTCGCAAAGAGTCGGACACGACTGAGTGACTGAACTGAACTGTGATCCAAAATATCTTGATGAATATTATTTTAGTGGCATCCTTAGGATAATACATGAATATCTTAAAAAGATATAATAGGAGAAGCTTTAACTAAAATTTCTGATTATAGTTTATGTACTGAACTAATGACAACACCGATTAATTACAGTTTTGTCAAATACTGAAGTTACTCTGATCCAGTTTGCATATTTCCTCAAATTTTCTTCCTGTGATCAGAATTTCCCTATAGTAGCTAATTTTAATGTAGCAACTCTCTGT
The DNA here is from genome assembly GCA_006410875.1 of Neotragus pygmaeus. Lineage (NCBI taxonomy): Eukaryota > Metazoa > Chordata > Mammalia > Artiodactyla > Bovidae > Neotragus > Neotragus pygmaeus. Next base: position 214,838 of record SJYV01009037.1, on the reverse strand, counting down.
GTATTACCTGAACCTAGAACTGTGCCCAGAAATATTGTAGAGCTTTAATAATTTTAAATGAGTTGAATACCTTAATTTTGAACAAGACTTTTACTCTAGCTTAGAAATCTCCCCCTCACCCCTATCTCCCTCTTGCTCCTTTCCATTATCACCTAGGGGTCTCACCTATCCTCTTTTACTCTGGAGACTATTAATAGGTCTTTGTCTACTCCCTGAAAAATCAAAACAAAAATGGCCTTCTATCATCACTCCAATTATCTGTCCTGACCAAGATCAAAAGGAATCTGTCTAACACATCAGCTGTTGATTTTTCTGATGACTAACCTCAAGCAAGAAGATATTATTATTTTAGCAATATTATCATTATCTCAACCAAACTAAACATTTAAAGCACAGTTGAATAGAACAAAACCAGTTTTGCATTTAATGATTTTCTCTTTCTATATATAAAGGACATCATTTAATGACCAATGTATAAGAGGAAGGATTATTCATCTAACGTGCTAGATATGGTGTGACAGATAATACATATTACTGAAATAAGTAAACCCAGGGAGGATCGAGTAATTTTTCCAGAGTCCCACAAGCAATATATGCCCAATCCAGGATTCTTTTTCCATGACACCTGACTGTTTTCAAGATGGTTTAATAAATAGTGAAGAAAAAAATCACCCAATTAACAGAGTCATGAAACACTCAAATTTGATTTCTGAAATGCCAGTGTCAGAAATTCAAATCTGTGGCCTTGTTATTCTTGACTTACCATTTAAATATGACCTACAGAATCTTTGCCAGAACCCACTCTCCTGATGCAGGTGAAGATTCAGATAAAATTAGTCTTTTAGCCTTCTCAGTTACCGAGTAATACTGTGCTCTAAAACAAACCTGAGATATTTTAAGAAGCAAAATACTTAAAGATACTGGAAGTGTTTTAGAAAAGTGTGGTTCTTACCGACTTCCAGTTCAATTTGCTTGTTTAGAGAGTTTGGATGTGACTTACAGAGAAGGTTGAAGACCTTGCCTGGTGGGTGTTCAATAAATGTTAATTGAACTGAATTGAATTGAGACCCAAGTTCAAATCCAATTTAATACCAAAATAGTGAAGGTTTGGTCAGATCACAAAGTCACAACTGATGGAATTGCCTGGGACAGGCATTATAGCATGTGTGGCGAGAAGAATAGAGAGGAGACTGGCAGGACACCTCGAATTATGTTTTGGGTCCGGAAAGAGTGCTATTTACAGCCAAGAAGTGTCATGACACCTTGTTAGCTTTTACAGATACTAAAACATTTTTGCTATTTCTTGAAATCATCACAGTGTGAAAAATCCTCCTTTCCTACTACCCCAAAGACATCCTCCATCCCGGCATTCTGAGATGGTAGTCTTTTCTCATATAGAATACAGCAGGTGCAGAGGTATGTCTCAGGATAAGAAAGGAATGAAGTGGGAACTATCCAACCCACTCCCTGTGAGAGAGGCCTTTTGACATCCCGTCCCAAGGCAGTGGAGAAGGAGATGAAGAGAGAACTTGGTAGAAAATAGCAGAGCCACCTGTTGGAGTCCATTTGGGCCACTCTAGCAAAATACCATAATATGAGTGGCTTATAAACAGCAGAAACTTATTTATCACAGTCCTGGAGGCTGAGAAGTACAAAAATCAAGGTTCTGGCAGATTCGGTGTCTGATGAGAACCTGTTTCCTAGACAGCTATCTTTTTATTGTAACCTCATATGGCAGAAAAGATGATGGAGTTCTCTAAGACCACTTTTATAAGGGCACTAATTATATTAACGAAGGCTGATTCATCACCTAATCACCTCCCAGAGGCCCCCCTCCAAATTCCATCACTTGTCAGTTAGCATTTCAGCATCCAGATGGCAGCAGGGGCACAACATTCAGACCATAATGCCACCTATGGCTAATGGACTTCCATTCTGCGCGAAGAATAGTATGTGAAGTACAGCACGTGTGCTCTGTCCACTGCCTCTTGAAAACAATGAAGGTAAGATTGCAGTTTGCCATTGTCTGTGGTTCTTTCCACTTGACTTTCTCGAGAGGCTCTTTATCCAACATCCCTTTCTCAGAAAGCAGAGAAATCATCTCTCGGGCCCTCTCATGCCTGCAGTTCATTCATCATCCTCAGAATCAAGACTTTCTTCCATCTGAAACCGAGCAAGATGACAAAATTGCCTGTATTAAATGAACTTTACCTTCTCTGTTTCTTTCCTCCCTTGTCCCTATTCTGTTCTTTCCCATCACCCAAATAGGATATATCCAAAGAGTCTGGCCATATTATTATGAGTTGGAAGACAACTTCGAGAATTCTTATTCATTAAGCCAACAGAAACACTTGTCTGGAAGTATAGTTTGACCACATAAAGAATTTGCTTCCATATTTTATTTATTGAATTACCTTTCTGTTTTCTTTTTCAAAATTATATATAGCATTCCAGAAACTGTCATTCTTTCCCCACCCCCACCCCCAATTGGTGAAACTTATATATTTGGTCTCAATCCATGCCTTGCCCTTATTTCCAAATAAATCATTAGGTGCTCAGTTTTTGAAACTTTTTCTCTTAAAGCCTGGCCAATTTTCTAATCCAATCTATCACATATACACAATGTTTTCAATACCCTCCCCAAAATATACCCTCCCTTCCGTGTAACAAGACAGGGAAAACATAACATTTCCTAGCCGGAATTTTTTAAGAGGTTGTATCTAAAATCACTGTTTTCAGAAAGTGGTGCAGAGGCCCATATAAGTCAATTAATTTGTCCCAGGCTGCATAGCTGGTCACTGACACACCCAGGACCATTACCTATATTGTTCCTATACACATGGGAACAGAGCCAGGCTTACGTAATCTGTGCGGAAGATATAAGTTATTTGACTTAATGTCAGAACACACACTCTATCTTCTCAAACTATTAGTTCAGTAAATCCTGCTGTTTACATAACACACTGTCTAAATTTCTCATGGCCTAAAGGTTCAAGTAAAACACAGTATACTTGTATCTTATATTGGGCATTCATTAAGTTCAATAACAATACTTTTAAAACATGATGTAAACTACACATTTAAGGAAATCATTTGGGGGAATAAATTTAAGCTTTTAAGTTCCAAGGCCATATCCAAAAGACACTGGAAGAATTATGCTTTCCATTGTAAAATCTTCCCATGAGCATGCTGCTGGTTACTCAACCTACTGCTCCCTCTTCCCTTTGTCCTCTCAGTGCCCATATTGTGCAAAGAATGGATTATGTTTATTGTCCCTGCTTCCTTGGCCCATATTCATTCTACTTGCTGACTTCTGTCCCAAACTCTCTGTTTCCTACGCAGAAAGTTACCAGCCCCAATGGCACATCCTCATTAATGACCCTGCAATTTATGACATTGTTGACACTCCTCTTCTTGCTACTGTTTTCTCTTTCCTCCAGGGCTGCTTTTAAGCCTATATAGTCCAGAGCTTAAAAATAGGCTGTTCTGAACTCCAGACATGAATTCCCTGCCTACTAATCATTTTATCTGGATGTCTAATGGATACCTCAATTTCAACATGGTCAATAGATCTTTTTTTATGACAACTGCATTCTCTTAATATTAATAATTCTACCTCTACTCATTTAGTATTGACACTACCTTGATTCTTCTTTCTCCTTTGTTCCATAAATTTAGTCACCCACAAATCCTATTGATCTTTTCTCTGTATCAACTTTCAACCCATCCCATCATTTCCATTGTCACCATTGTGACCACTTACTTGAGCCAGAGCTATAGAATTCCACCTGGTCTTTCCCAGTTCCAGTCTCTCCAACTCGAAACCGCTCAAGATTGCCACCACAGAATCAGAGTTTCTAATGCTCTGCTACTGTCACTCCATGACGTACAACCTTCAGTGGTTTCCACTGCTGTCTTATGCAAGCTCAGCTTGCCATGCATAGCCATGAGTTTCCCCATTCTTGTCTCGACTTAGATCATACCCTTCTGTGCTCTAGCCCTCCTTGGCTACTCACCCTGATTCTCACTTCACTCACCCTGATTCTGCTGCTTGATTTTTCTCCTTCTTCCTCTAAATCATTATCTGTTGAAGGACTTCTCAAGGACTAATTCCGTTTCTCCTCCTTTCTTTATCAGCCATGTCACCTCCTGTCTCCACTGTGTGCCTACTCTTTGGCATGGAGACTTACTGTCCAGTGCTTTTTCTCTTCATCTGAGATAAATCTATCTCTTTATTTATCTCTTTATCTCTTCATTTATCTCTTCTCTTTCTTCAATTTAATATGTGTTTCTTGACCACTGCTCTCTTGTTTAACCAGTGACTTGCACATTGTTAGTAATCAGAAAACGTTTTTATTTTTCTTTTGAACTAATTTTATTTTATTTGTTTATTTTTTTATGGAAACAACCTAGATGTCCATCAGCAGATGAATGTGGTACATATACACAATGGAGTATTACTCAGCCATTAAAAAGAATAAATTTGAATCAGTTCTAATGAGGTGGATGAAACTGGAGCCTATTATACAGAGTGAAGTAAGCCAGAAAGAAAACCACCAATATAGCATACTGACACATATATATGGAATTTAGAAAACGTTTTTAATTAGATGAATATTCCTCTAGTCAAGGAAGTCATGAAATAGGAACAATTTTTGAGTGACTTCCATGTTAGAAAAGGCTAAGAATTAATAAACATAGAATATCTAGAGCTTATCTATAGAGCTGTTACATGTGTTTTGATTTTCCCTCCAGATTGACTGCCCTGTGATCTTCATAACATATAAATTGTACCATTTGTACAAAACAGGATCTGGGAGATGCTTCTTTAGGCTTTAGCTTTAGCAATGAGCCATCTCTCCTTTCTATCCATAATTGACTATTCCGTGATTTTGAAATTCATTCTGCAGTCTTATCCCACATCTGAGATTTTTTACATATTTTTCTCACTGCCTAGAATGACCTACACACTCTTTGAATGTATTAGTCGCTCACTCGTGTCCAACTCTTTGTGATGCCATGGACTGTAGCCCACCAGGCTCCTCTGTCCGTAGAATTTTTCAGGCAAGAATACTGGAGTGAGTTGCCATTTTCTCTTCCAGGGGATCTTCCCAATCCAGGGATCAAACCTGGGTCTCCTGCATTGCAAGCATATTCAAAAAAATCAATTTGGGACCTCCTTGGTGGTCCACTGGTTAAGAGTCCTCACTTCCACTGCAGGGGTCATGAGTTTGATCTCTCATGAGGAACTAAAATCCTGTATGCTGCAGCATGGCCAAAATAAGTAAAAATAAAAAGACATCTACATTTTAAAATAGTACCAATTCAGGCCCAGCTAAAATTATAATTACCCTATAAAGTTTTCCCTGTCCATCAATTAAAATCACATAGAAGTTGAGATGTGGCACTGTGGTCAGAAGACTCAGGCCCACAGTTTTCACATTCTTCCTTATATTGTCTTTCTATAATTTAAACTCATGTCTGTCTCCACTATACACTGTATATTTCTATATACTATGCATTGTATATAGGTGTTCAAAGCCATGCCTAATCTGTTTCATCTCAACATCCCCTACATATCCCCCCTCAGTGCTAGGTATATATTACTTGCTGTGTCTTAGGGTTTGAGCTCATAAACTATGGAGATAAATGAAAATGGGTTAAAATCTCCACTCTCCTACTTACTAGCACTTGGTTTGGTGGCAAGTTACTCAATATTTCTGAGCCTCAGTTCCTCCTTTAATAAACTTGAAGTAATAGTATTTCCTACCTCATGGAAATCAGCATGGGAATTTGTGTCAGTTGAGCTACATGCTCAGAAGAATAGCTGTATGTTAGATATTCTAGGAATTTTTCTTGAAACCAATTCAAGTATTTGCATGGGAGATCCTTTCTAAAATTTTAAAGGTCAGTCATGACAAGGAGAAAGGAGAGACATGAGGGTGGTGGGGAGGTGCTCTCAACAGGATCCTGTCTAGTCCAAGAGCTCATTCCTACCTGCAGTCTGACCCTGTGCCTCTGAGCATAAGAATCACTTTGATCCAAGCCCCTGACACTTGATTTCATTCTTCTCTTTGTGAAACAATCTCATTAGAGAAATCGTGCTGCTGTGAAAGCAGGTCACTCAGCTGGGGGCAGGCAATGAAAGTCTTGCTCGGCTTAGTCATGACCTCCATGAAAAGTGAAGTGTTAGTGAGGAGCACTGGGATTTGCAGTGTGCCATGGCCAAGGTTTTCACCAGAGGCTGCTGGGAGTTTGGCCAGAAGGAAGAGTAATGAAGGGGTTGACTGAACTGCTGCAGTGGGTGTTAGCATCAGTTCTCCCATCCTGGTTAGTAATGAGCTCTCTCCACATCTGATGGGAAATCCGGGGTGGAAGGAGAAAGTGGGGTGCTGCCAAGGGTGATACTGGCAGTGATATATTTAGAATAACACCCAACTGGGTCTGTCATCATCTGCGGTCAATGTTGATCTTATCACACGTTCTGCAAGAAGTGTTCATTAAAGAACCTGGGGCTCACTTCAATTTAAGATATAAGTTTTTTGTCTTTTTGTCTTTATAAAATGTAAGGCAAATAATTCAGAATATGCACTAAAGATTTTCAGGCTTGCATTCTCAACCTATGTATCTAGACCTAGAGCACCAGTTGACCTCCTGAAAAATAAGCCAGGAAAAGCCCCATGGTATCATGGTGTTTAGGGGGAGAAACTTCCAAAGGCAGAGGTAACTGTTAATCCCCTCTCATCTCTCATAGTGGGAAATGCAAAATTTGAGATTTAAGCCACCAGTGAAATATTTTGATGTATTTAAAGCCCTTCAAGCCACAAGATTCATGACATTTTATTGGTCTGTGTGTTGCTCAGTGACAGAAAGTTAAGAAATATAGATAAGAAATGCTAATCCATTTAATCGTAGTAGGTTTTCTTCTTTCATGTATTTCTCCTTTTACTTCTTGTAGACTGGGTTTCCCTATCTGATCTCCCTAGGAATCTACTGACCAGGAGACTGTCCTAACTAAGAAAGTTTCTCTTTGCTCTGGTAGCAAATTAACCACATATTATCCACTCCCTTCTCCAAGGGATCTTCCCAACCCAGGGATTGAACCCAGGTCTCCTACATTGCAGGTTGTTTCTTTACCAATTGTGCCACCAAGGAATAAAATTATACCTAATGACAAAAGACTAACACCAAGGATAGAATTTCAAGAAACTAGGAGGTGTAGGGATGGGGTAGGAGGACGACTTATTCCTTTTAATTTCTCTTGAAGTTTAGTGCTTTTACTGCTGAGTCATAGACCTAGCACTGTGTATCTCAGAATGAGCTCTTTTCTGCTTTTATGATATTATTTTCTTACTGTAACAAAGTCAGAATCTCATAGCATTTTAGTAGGGAAGGAATTTATAACCTACCTATTTCAAAGGTAAGATTTACTTATCTATGATTACATAACTAGTCAATGGCTAAGCTTCTGCAGAACACCAAATTCTATAACTCTCGACCAAGGTTGGAGAAGACTCTTGAGAATCTCTTGGACTGCGTGGAAATCAAACCAGTCAATCCTAAAGGAAATCAACCATGAATATTCATTGGAAGGACTGATGCTAAAACGGAGGTTCCAATACTTTGGCCAGTTGGTGCAAAGAGCCAACTTATTAGGAAAATACTACGATGCTGGGAAAGATTGAAGGTAAGAGAAGGGGATGACAGAGGACGAGATGGTCGGATGGCATCACTGGTTCAAAGGACCTGCGTTTGAGCAAGCTCCAGTAGTTGGTGAAGGACAGGGAAGCCTGGCGTGCTGCAGTCCATGGGGTCACAGAGTTGGGCACGACTGAGCAACTAAATAACAAATGCCACGAGTGTATTTTCACCTACCTTCTCAGTATATCTAGATGTTTCCTCCTCAGAGCCACCACTGTGAAATTAAGGAAGAGGATTTCTTTGCATTTTCACTCACTCTTCTTCTGTGCAGATATCATTTGTTGAAATACCACCTATTTGAGGATTGAGGCCTGAGGTCTGTGATAATGTCACAAGTACAGTTCATGTAGCCTCATTAATTTGTCCATGTTTATAGCCCTCACATCAGCAGTGGCCACAGGACTGGAAAAGGTCAGTTTTCATTCCAATTCCAAAGAAAGACAATGCAAAAGAATGCTCAAACTACCGCACAATTGCACTCATCTCACACGCTAGTAAAGTAATACTCAAAATTCTCCAAGCCAGGCTTCAGCAATACGTGAACCGTGAACTTCCTGATGTTCAAGCTGGTTTT
>SJYV01009037.1:190831-206272 GCA_006410875.1 Neotragus pygmaeus | reverse complement strand
CTCTGATGCTGGGAGGGATTGGGGGCAGGAGGAGAGGGGACGACAGAGGATGAGATGGCTGGATGGCATCACCGACTTGATGGATGTGAGTCTGAGTGAACTCTGGGAGTTGGTGATGGACAGGGAGGCCTGGCATGCTGCAATTCATGGGGACGCAGAGTCGGACACGACTGAGCGACTGAACTGAACTGAAGAGATGGATTGGCTTCCTAGGTCGTGAAGATCCCCTGGAGGAGGGAACGGAAATCCACTCCAGCATTCTTGCCGGGAGAATCCCATGGACAGAGGAGCCTGGTGGGCTATAGTCCATGGGGTCACAAAGAGTCTGACACGACTGAGCAACTTAGCACGGCACAGTACGGCATAGCTTACATACGTTATATCTGTTCTTTATGGGCAGTATATTAAATACATAATGTTTAAAAAGAAAGAAATAAGGCAGCATAAATAATTTAAAATAAAAAACAAAACACGGGGGATGGAAAGAATGAAAGAAGGAAGAAAAGAAGGGAAGAAAACATGGTCCACATCCTAAAGAGGCCCACATCCTAGCAGAGGAGAGAGTCATGTTAACTACAACATGGTAACCATGACAACAGAACTTTTTTAAAACTCCAAAGGAAGTACATGGGGCTTCCCTGGGGGCTCAGTGTAAAGAATCCACCTGCCAATGCAGGAGACTTGGATTGGAGCCCTGGGTCAGGAACATTCCCTGGAGAAGGAAATGGCAACCTACTTGATTATCTTGCTTGGGAAATCCCATGGGCAGAGGAGCCTGGCGGGCTACAGTCCATGGAGGTCTTNCTGAGTGAACGCCGGGAGTTGGTGATGGACAGGGAGGCCTGGCGTGCTGCGATTCATGGGGTCGCAGAGTCGGATATGACTGAGCGACTGAACTGAACTGATAGCCCTCACCGATGCTTATAGACTCTCCTTCCTTTCTCTTAAAGGTTCTATGGTTCTCCTCCAGACATCAGGGTTATGTTTTGTTTTACTATTCTGCCATGCTTTCCTTAGTTAATTAATTACGTTTACTCTCCATTAGGGGCACTAGGTTATTAAGAGGGTTTTCTGGTGGGGCTTAGGGACATCCCTTCATCTGGTTATATTCATAGTCTACATTAATCAGGCAAGATATTTGTAGAATATTATTACAGGTAAAAGGAGGCCATGATCAACTTCCTGTCATATACAAGCAGAATCTCAAAAATCTGCCCAATAAATCCTAAGTGAAATAGGGCACAGAGGCACATTAACATCCCAACCTTCATGACAATAGTCTTCTCACACTGCAAATCCTTGCCTTTGTATTCTTCTCTCTGCCCTTAACAGCTGAGATGAAAATACATTAACATTTGTTCAGGATTCTCATTTTCTCTCCGTTTCCTTTCACTGGCCTGTGACCTGAGATCATGGTTACAGAGTATAACTGATACGTCCTGGGATCAAGTTTATGAATATTCTGGACTCATTCTTCCTCTTCCTCCCACCCTTCTCCTATACACCGCCTATCCCCAGCAGCCCCGTTATACCTCTCCTCACCCTCCCACCCCCACCTCCCGCAATCCCTCTGTTGCCACAATGTCTTTTTTCCCAAAGGCCCTATGACTTATCACTTTACAGGATCTAATAAATCCTGTAAAACAGATCCAGAGATTCACAATATGCACTAAACATTGTGCAAAAAGTTCCCATCTTCCCCCAAATCTCCAATTTCCATTAAACAAATATAATAATGTAATAAGGTTATTTTATGTCTCACATTTACATATTAGCAAAGGAAATCTGTTACAAGCCTTTTTGATAACCCACAGTCTTTAGTCACAGGATATTCTTATCATAAGGGGCTTCCCAGGTGATGCAGTGATATAGAATCTGCCTGCCAATGCAGGAGACACAGGAGATGTGGGTTTGATCCCTGGGTCAAGAAGATCCCCTGGAGGAGGGCATGGAAACCCACTCCAGCATTCTTGCCTGGAGAATCGCATAGACAGAGGAGCCTGGCAAACTACAGTCTGTGGGGCTGCAGAGCTGGACACAATTGAGCATACAAGTATGCACACATTCTTATCATTGACTTTTCATAGCTGCATTGCGAGCTAGTTAGGACTATCCTCTCTTGATTTTTGCCTCCTTCAAGAACTCATTGAGGCCTTCTATACACAGTGGTAAGTGCTTTTTGAGTAAATTAATCATTGAAGAAGGAAAACAAATGTGAACACAAGCTATGAAGCCCAAAAGATCAGGGATTCCCAAGTTGCTTCATTGGATGAGAATTGTTAAGTGAACTCTTTCCTGGATTTTATTTAATTTTAACACATCATTCATTCATTTTGCCATGCAACACATTTTTATTATGTATTGTTTTGTAAACTATATGCCAGACACTCCTCTATTCATGGGGAATACATCTTCAAACAAAACAAAGATGCTTTGCTCTCCTCATAAATGTTCTAATAGGAGGAGCTGTTGTGGGAAGACAGATAGTTAATTAGATACAATAAATAAAATTTTAAAACATATTATCAGGCAAAGAGTACATGAAACAGTGAAAAATATGGAGCAGGATAATGGTTTCAGAAATATGTGGAGAGGGTGAGATTGCTGTTTTAAACAGGATTGTCAAATCAGACTCACTAAGAAGGTGAGATTTGAGCAGAGACTTGAAATAGGGGAGGGAAGGAGTCAGGTGGCCTCTAGAGGAAGACCTTCTAGGCAAAGAGTGCAGCCAGTGCAAAGCCCTGAAATCAGGACATGCCTGGTGTTTTTAAGGAAGAGCAGGAAGGTCAGTGTGGCCCAAGAAGAGTGAGCAAGGGTGAGTAGCAGGAGAGGAACAAGGCGAAGACAAAGAATTAAGGGCAGGAGGCATGCAGATGCTTCTCTTCAAGAATGTGATAGTATATGACCACAGTTAGGTAGAGGGGCACTAGTTCTCTTTTTGTGAAAGAAGGAAAAGTACCTTCTGGGAATGGATGGACAGGCAGCAAGCTGCTGTGTGTGTGTATGCAGGGAGAAGGAGAAAAGCATAGAAAGCAGCAGTTTACAAATGCTCACACAGATCCCGCAAATAACATCTGTTATTTCAGAGCGTGGTGAATATTTCAACAAGTCAGCTGCCATTGCCAGCTTCTCAGCAAGCTGTTTCACTCCAGTGCTCTCTAATTCCTCCTTAATTCTGCTGTCTTTTATGCCTGTTCTCTCCTCCTCTTCATCTTTGCCATCCCCTATGTCATCTTCGTGGCTGGAAAGAAACTTTTGAGATCAGCCTTACATGTGATATGTGACTGACCCCAAAGCATCATCAAAAAATGTGGTCTAGCATCTGCTTTAATAACTTCTCCAGTGGAGAGGAGAGTGGGTTGTCATTCAATCTGTCAATCAAACCATCAATCATCAAGCCCTCATTTATGAAGTTTCTCCTCATTAATTTAACATGTATTTGTTGAACATTTATGATTCCCTAGGCTTTATTCTAAGCCATGACTAGACAACAGAGAATAAGACAAAGTCACAGTTCTCATGGAATCTATATTCTAGTGGCAAAGTGACCCATAGAGAGACAAACAAATATAATTTCATAAAGAGCAATACAAAAAAGAAAGAAAACAAAACAAAAAGAAGTGATGGGAGAATGGGAGATGGGCCTATCTTAGATCTGAGTGAAGTGAAGCAGCAAAACTTTCAGAAGTCTAGAGAATAATGTTCTATGCAGAAAGAACAGTAAGTGCAAAGGCCCGGAGTCAATAAATTAAGTTTTAGCATGTACCAAGGCTTGTATTTCATAGCAGGGCAATGGCTCTTGGTTTGTAATGCACATCAACAGCCCTATGGAACAATTCAGGACTTCAGAGGAGCATACCCCTGCAAAACCTAAATCAAAATCTCTGTTGATGGGAGTTAAATATGCCTATTTTTTTCAAAAGGCTTCACCAGATGTTCAGCCATATTGAAGCACCATTACATTAGTGATCCAGCTGTAAACACAACACACATTTTCTCTGTCCTGACAGAACTGTGTTAGGTGAACTCCCAGTGCTAGGTATTTGCTTATATATATATATATATATATATATGCTTGTTCAAAACCTGTTTCCCTCTGACTTCCTGTCCTTTGCCCTTATGTCCTCTGGGACTATGAAGAAGTTCAATAGCACTTGAATGTGGCAGTCCTCCAGGTGTTAGAAGACAGCACTTTCTCTTGAGCCCTGTGTATAAAAGATGAAGTCATTATCATCCCAGCCACTGTCATTTAAACGTGTTCCAAGTGCTCATGTTGCTTCTTAAGTGCAGTGCCCAGAATTAGCACAGCAATGCCCATGGCCATGGAGGCAGCCTCGCTCATCTCCAGGCACCTGTTTTCCTCATTTCTTCACACATCTCACACAGTGTTCAACACATTCCCTCACAAGTTTTTCTTTTTAATGAATTCTAGGATTTACTGTGATACCTCTCTGTGATTTTCTTTGTATCTTATGCATTTATAATGTGTGTTGCCCAGTTCTCTTTCATGATTTTGGCCTTCAGATCTACCATTATCCCCAAAGCCTGATTAAATGCATCTGGTTTGCCTTATGAAGACCCTCGCATCAATTCAGCATCTCTTCCTGTTTTTCTGCACTATGCCCGTCAACATCTTCTATCAATTCATAAATAATATTATTCAGAAAAAGGTTGATTGACCCAATTAACTGGAACACTCAATCAGCAGCATTCCACTTTTAGAATAAAAAACAAAATTTAAAATAAATGAGCAAATAACTGAAAGTTTAATTAAGAAGAACTTTCAGGGTATGTTTCAGGGTCAGTTCACATTAGCTACAGTATATAATGTTGGCAATGTCTATAGCCTATATTGTACAGGTGCAATTATCAAAACAAATCTAGTCTTTTTCATGACAATTGATACTTACTAAGGAAGGCAAGCCCTCCCCTAATGCTGGGTCCTGGGGCAAAATTGAAAATGCCCACAACCTAATATATATATAAAGCTACAAATCAAACTTTCTTTAAAAAAAAAGCTTATCCTCTAACTTATAAAATTACTTTTAAAGGCAATGAAGCCAAGTCTGAATTAAAGTTCTTGNGTCCTGGGGCAAAATTGAAAATGCCCACAACCTAATATATATATAAAGCTACAAATCAAACTTTCTTTAAAAAAAAAGCTTATCCTCTAACTTATAAAATTACTTTTAAAGGCAATGAAGCCAAGTCTGAATTAAAGTTCTTGAATACCTCAGAATTCTGTGCCAGAATATGGTGGTGTTAAGAGCTGAATCCTGGATCCTGGCTCAGAGCCCATTCCTCTCTTCTTTCTACGTCTGGCTTTGTCTAATAGCACAGGCAGCCTTCTGAACACGTGTGCAGATACCCTGGCCCTTGTGTCCAAGATCCATAGGTACTCCCCATAAACAGTTGTCTCTTGTCTACCACCTGAATTTATAAATACGCAAACCTGAGACATGGCATACCCTCCAAAGAATGAACTGGGAAGAGCATAGCCAGTGAGCAGATTAGGAGCTATGTGGCAGGGGATTTGGGAGTCCCATATACATAGAACATGGTCTAGAAGGTTGTGGAGTAGACACTGGCTGTGGGAAAACATGCCCCATTAGTCCCATGGATTCTTTGTCTCATGAGAAGGAGAAGGGCCAGAATAGGGCCTGCTGAGGTGTAGACTCACATCAGGGCATTCCCTAGCCTGAGTCTAAGTGCAGGACAGAACTAACAGAGAAGGAGTAGGACTTTATGTTTTAGAAGGATTTTAGTTGCAAGAAACAAATTAAAATGGATTTCTAGTTAAACATCAATTTGAGCCAACATTTATTCATGGATAATTTCTAATGTTTTTTAAAAGGTACTATCCCTTCCTAAGAGACTTCCTATTATACCTTCTTAAGAGAGTCAGTGAAGAATTTTAGAAAAAAATAACAAGAGAAAATATGTCCTGCTTCATCAGCATAGGTAATATTTAATGAAATAATCTTTCAAGATTGCCTTCCACCTGAACCAAAGTGAGGCAATATCTTCACTCTTTCTAAAATGCTAAGCGACTTTGGAAAAGTCAGTTTATTCCTCTAGTAAAAGAGAAACAACAATGCTGGGGCAATCTGTAATGTGTACTCAGTTGCTCAGTCATGTCTGATTCTTTGTGACACTTTGGACTATAGACCACCAGGCTCCTCTGTCATTGGGATTTTCCAGGCAAGAATACTGGATTGAGTTGTCATTTCCTCCTCCAAGGGTTTTCCCGTCCCAAGGATCAAACCTGCATCTCCTGCATTGCAGGTTGATTCTTTACCTGCTGAGTCATCAGTGAAGCCCCTGGGCAATCAGTAAGTTTCCTCTCAATTTCAACATTGTCTTTGCCATGCTTATACATTCACTGTTTTAGAGCCATCCAGAACAAATCCATTGACATTTCATTCTGGCTGAGAATTTTAGTCAAGATCAAAAAATTCAAATTAAGAATGAATAAAACTTTATGATCTCTTGCTAACGTAAAATTGAAATCAGGTTTCCTGGAGATTCCAGGAAAGCAGCATGTCTACCCTATACAACTCATTTGGTAGACATTTAACAAGCACCTCGTGCCAGTCACCTTGCTGGATATGGACAGAAAACAGAAAGGATAAGTGTCAGGAATAGAAACACAGATCAGTTTAGCTTGTGCCCCTCTCCTGAAGAAGTTCTAAAACAGGTAATGCTGAAATCTAAATCTATTATGATACTCTGTGGTATGGATTTTAAAATAAAAATGAGAAAAGTGCTATGGATATTTTAGAAGGTTTTGTGTGTGTGTGTGTGATTTACAGTAATGACATTAAGACTTCTTCTAGAAGGTTAAGTAGAAGTTCACTGAGTGGAAAGGGAAGGAAAAGCCATTCCAGGCAGAAGATATACGACACGAAAGCATGATGTGTTCAGTAAATAGTACAAACGTTCAGTAAATAGTTCAAATGTTTAGCAAAGTAAAAGATGATTCTGATAATAGTAATAGCCAAGTTGATGAAAGTGAAAGAGGAGAGCGAAAAAGTTGGCTTAAAGCTCAACATTCAGAAAACTAAGATCATGNCTAAAGTGACTTGGCAGCACTTAGGAAATAAAATAGGAGTGCCTGCCAAGAAAGTAACATTTATAGAGTCTTGCTGATAATCAAACAGTCATTTACTTCACAACAATTTATGCAGAAACATGGTTCAGTCAATAATTTAAATTTCCCTAGAGGCTCATACAGAGAAGGCAACGGCACCCCACTCCAGTACTCTTGCCTGGAAAATCCCATGGACGGAGAAGCCTGGAAGGCTGCAGTGAATGGGGTCACTGAGGGTCGGACACGACTGAGCGACTTCACTTTCACTTTTCACTTTCATGCATTGGAGAAGGAAATGGCAACTCACTCCAGTGTTCTTGCCTGGAGAATCCCAGGGATGGGGGAGCCTGGTGGACTGCCGTCTATGGGGTCACACAGAGTCGGACACGACTGAAGTGACTTAGCAGCAGCAGAGGCTCATAGAATCAAACAAAGAAGGAACAGCTAAAGCCAATTAAATATAGGTGTAAGTTCAGCTTTGTAAAACTGGTTTCTTGAGGTATCATGTTTTTTGATATCTACTCTACCAGCTACTGTCTTTACTCCTGGCGTATTTACCTGGTGAATGGTTTGGGATTTACCTCAGTATTCTCCATATTCTTCCAGTTTATAACTTCAAAAAATACATGTGAGGAAGAAGAAGAAGAGTTGAGTAATCTGACATGATTTCATTTTGCATGGAGAAAATGCTTTCTGTTAAATGTCAGAATGGCTAAAACACCGGGATCTTAAATGAAGAGCTGCTGCTAACCCAGGGCTCTTCTCCTCTTGGAGCTGCTAGATACTGCATTATCAAGGATATTTTCTTTGGAAGAGGAATGGATATCTATGCCTTCTTTTCTTTTTTAAATTTTATTTATTTTATTTATTTGGCTGTGCAGTCTTTCTCTAGTTGTGGAAGTGAGGGCTACTCTCTTATTTGCAATGGGTGGACTTCTCTTGTTGCGGAGCCTAGACTCTAGAATGTGGGCTCAGTAGTTGTGGTGCTTGGGCTTAGTTGCCCTGAAACATATGAAATCTTCCTGGACCAGCAATCAAACCCATGTCCCCTGCATTGGCAGGAGGATTCTTAACCACTAGAGCATCAGGGAAGTCCTATGGCTTCTTTTCAACCTCTTTAAAAGGTCGAGGCAATAATTAGGCCCACCTGTTTTCTTCACCGCCTTCATTCAGTTTCAAGGGACATATGATGGGTACATTTGGGAACAAAATTGGAGAAGAGACAATGACTGTGTTTCTATCATACTCAGTTCAGTCACTCAGTCGTGTCCAACTCTTTGTGACCCCATGAATCGCAGCACACCAGGCCTCCCTGTCCATTACCAACTCCCGGAGTTCNCCATAAGGGTGGTGTCATCTGCATATCTGAGGTTATTGATATTTCTCCCAGCAATCTTGATTCTAGCTTGTGCTTCTTCCAGCCCAGCGTTTCTCATGATGTACTCTGCATATAGTAACTTCTAAAAGTTTATGCCGAGCTCATTAATCTTCAACGTCTTTTTCTTCATAATGTAAACACTTAATGTCATAGGTCACCCTCTGAGAACTGAAACCCAGAGGAGTGGGTTTGCAGTATTTCCTTTGTTGTTCATTCTTATTCTATTAAGATTTATACCATTGCTCCTGAATTATCTATAATTTCTAAATGGACAGGATTTTGTTTTCTAGTTAAATTTTGTCACCAGCTTATCATTTTAATTGCATTTTGGCCAGAGATTGTGATCTGTAAATACCAGTCCTGTTTATTGAGACTTGCTTTTTTTTTTCCTGAATGTGACTAGTTAATGTAAATGATCCATATGTATTTAGGATAATTTGTATTCTCTACTTGTTAGATATGATACTCTGAATATGCCTAGAAATTAGTTGCCTTAATGAGTTAAGATAACGTGTCCAACTAAGGCCATGGTGATGGAGAAAGGAAGATGTATCAGAGCTAACTTCATTAATTGGATGTTGATATTATGAAAGTTGAAATTTTAAGATGTTTTAACAGTACTCTGACTTAGGTTACTAAGAGGATTTATATGCC
This sequence comes from Neotragus pygmaeus, assembly GCA_006410875.1. NCBI lineage: Eukaryota > Metazoa > Chordata > Mammalia > Artiodactyla > Bovidae > Neotragus > Neotragus pygmaeus. Next base: position 197,150 of record SJYV01009037.1, on the reverse strand, counting down.
ATATATTGGCCTGCCCAGGTGGCGCTAGTGGTAAAGAACTCGCCTGCTGATGCAAGAGATGAAAGTTTGACCCCTATGTCAAGAAGATCCCCCGGAGGAGGACATGGCAACCCACTCCAGTATTCTTGCCTGGAGAATCCCATGGACAGAGGAGCCTGGTGGNAGTGGTAAAGAACTCGCCTGCTGATGCAAGAGATGAAAGTTTGACCCCTATGTCAAGAAGATCCCCCGGAGGAGGACATGGCAACCCACTCCAGTATTCTTGCCTGGAGAATCCCATGGACAGAGGAGCCTGGTGGGCTACAGTCCATGGGGCTGCAGAGAGTCAGGCACAACTGAGCAAATGAGCACATTGAGAGAGGAAATACAAGGGGATAAGCTGGTTTGTGATGATAGGATGGAAAATTGACTTTTGACATGTTACTTTTGAAATGGCTGGTTAATATATGTAGAAAATAGTATCTGTAGCTCAGCAGAGAGACATGGCCTTAAAACACTATTTTGGGAGGTATCCACATCAAGAGGGTAATTGCAGCCTAAGTTAAGTAAGTAGAACGAGAAGAGAAGGCAGCCAGGGACACACTTTGAAACCTATAAAAATGTATTATTATACATATGCCTTCTTCATATGCCTTCCAGCTAGTATTTTGCTGCTAAATTGGCAAAAGGCAGTGATTATGTAAGTTGCTCTTAGTTGCCATCACTGACAGTTTAAATCCAGACTCTCAGACCCAGAATGTTTCTTGTAGCAGAGACTCTAAAGGTTTGTTCAGAGAAGCTGACGGCAGTCCATAAATGTGCTCTTGCTGCTTTAGTTTTCTCACTGAGCTTTAAAGAGGAGCCTGCAACTCACGACCAGAGCAAAGCTGAACAGAGAGGAATAAGAGAATATGTGTGGGTTGGAGATATGGAAATTTTTTTGACCTTGTCAAAATCTGGAGAGAAAAAGGTAAAAATTTCAGTAAAGAAGAATTTTAACAAATAAATAGGAAAATAGTTTATATGACATTAGACATTTTTGACTGCAGGATCTATAGCCATAAGCCAACATCAATTGTTTTCATCCAATGCAGAATCCACTGTATTAGGGCCATGGGCCCCTGAAGCACCTAACAAGAGAATATGATTTTTTTTCCTAGTTCACCATTTTTATTTTATTTTAAGTTTTCCCCTTGATACTGAAGACAAAAAACAAACAAACCAGGAGTCAAATCAATGGGACAGCCAACTTCTCTCCCTTTGGTTGTGCATCTGCTCTTTTACCTTCCAACTTATCACTATGCAGAAAACTGGTAAACGTAGATGATCCTCAAATGCCTGTCTTTGAGACTTAGGGTCAAAGTTTGTAGGAAATGCTGGCTCTGATATTCAAGAGCAATTTGAGTTAAGATGAAGCTCTTATTCTTGTCCTACTTCAACTTTTTTAGAAAGTAGCATCTGCAAGATCACAATCCACACTGAAATTCTCTAGTCTGTCAAGCTTAGGGAAGGCTTGTCATGAAACAGACATCCCAAGGGTAAATAGTTAAGTATAATTCCACATCCAAATTATTTATCATACTTAGAGAACCACTGTGAGGAAGTAAAGGATTATAATCTATAGTGATCCTTCATTGTCTTTCTGCCATTCACATTTTAAGAAAGCAGGACATTCCTAACGGTCATCAGGAAGACCATATTTCAGTTTGGAAACTAGGTCTGTCCCTCTGCAATAAATTAGCTGTGAATAAATATAGACTCCAGTGACATTTTTAGAGAATTTTGTTGTCAATAGTAAGCACAATTTAAAGCGGAGCCAGATGCCATGTCCCCTTCTCGGGATGTTTAAGAATCTAGTGTGTTGCTGACTGTGCAAAGTTGATGTTTGGACTATGTATAGAGACAGATACCAGATCATTCTAATCAACAGGATAAAACAGCATCACATTTAGATTTCATGGCAATTTGACAAATAAGATTTAGTGGATGTGTAGGGTTGAGTTATTGAGATAATTCACTCTCCACCTTCTGATGAATACTTATGTGTTCTAGGATGTGATTTAAAATTAGGCATCAGGCAGTTATTCACACAAGGGTTATCGCAGCTCTCCTAATATATTTTTTTTTAAGTACCTTTCCATTATTCACCAAAGAATTTAGGCCCAATGACTTATAGTAACTGTGAATGCTCTGCTCTATCTCTTCTTTCCAAAGTGAGGCATCCTTCTCTTATGTAATCCCATTTCTGGAGGATTTCCTAGGAAGGCTCTGCCCTCTGAAACAAACAGGTGTTAAAGTAAATCTGATGCAAATAAAGACTCCTGCTGTCACGGAGACATGTGCTTTGTACCTATATAAATGCATTTCTCAGAAAGCTTTCACTGTTGAGAAAGACTGTTTGAAAGGAAGCCGAGTTAGCTAAAAATGTTATTCTTTGTACCCTGAACTCATCTGCTTTGGCTTCAGATTGGCCGCCTTAGTTACATGCGTGTGTGTTTAACGTTAAAATGAGGCTTCTTTTATCCTTTTCCATGACATCAGCACAATTGTATCCTTTGGGTTCCAGACACTGAACTAATTTGTCTACATTTATACTGTGGTGCCCTCTGAGATGCCCATGGCTGTCTACATGTTGATGTATGGCTTCAAATGATAGCTCATTGGCCTCTGTAACCCACACTCAAAGTGCACTCAGAGTGGCCAAAGAGAACTTTACATACACTAGTTCATCTCTTGCCTTGTTTGAGCTCCCTTTATGGCTATTCAGTGAGGCGGTCATAACTGAAGATTTCTCACAATCTTCAGATAAAAAAGCCTCGTGCTGCCCAAATCTTGAGCTTCCTTCTACGTGAGGTCTACCTGATTCAGGCACATTGAGGGAGGATGGGCCGCTGGCTGATCACCAGATGGATCTCCATCTAATTAAATCTTGTTAAGCTCAAAGAACTCTCTTTTGGGTACCTGAATATATGCAGCAAACTTCAGGCTCTAGAACAAATTTAGAGAATCATTTATTGCTACTAAAGCGGTCTGAGATGCAACCGAAATAGTTTGTTCAGACTGAAATGGAATCCTCAACTCCATTTCCTTGGCTCTTCTGGAAGTTCAGCTCTCTCTAGAAAATACTTAGGAAGCCGAAGCCGAAAAGAAAAATCTGTAGGTGGCCCCAGAACAGTATTCCCCGAAGTGCGCCTTATGCCTTATACCACTCTGGAAAGCAGTTTCATGGTCAGATAAATTTGAGGAATACACTGCCTTTATCTTTTAGAAATTCACATTATGTATAACATTTTTAATGTTGTAGGGACTTTTACATTTAAAAATAAGCTGGTATTTTTTAATCCAGTGTTTCCCAAATTCATTCTGCCAGATGAACTATTTTTTGCATAGCAGTGCAGCCTCAGAACACTCATAGAAAGAGCTAAGAGCTCTCCCTCACCCCAGGTTCCTTAATGTAAATCCTTAAGCTGGTGGGGTTTTTTTCAATTTATTCAAACCCCTAGGACATCCTCAGGAGGAATATGATGGGCCAGAGATTTGAAGCTCAAGTGAGATTTAAATCTCGGGTGGAAGACTGAGCTGTTTAGAGTTGGACACTCACAAACTGCCCCCATGTGAAGTGGTACTTTGCCTACCGGTATGGCTTCGTGGCGTCGTTTGTCTCATAAACCAAATTTGCCCTTCCAATTTAATTAATGTAAGAAATCAGAGGTGGGAAAGCCAGTGATTTTTGCCTGAGGCACTTCTGAATCTATTCCATCAGGCAGTGAATCAGGTCTCATCTTTTCATTTTAGAGAAAGTTCAGACACTCTTAAAACATGTTCTATTTTTAACAAAATGCTATTAAACTGTCAGATACTCTTCTTCTGTTTTCTTCTTCACTGCTGCTGATAGTGACCAAGATATTTGTATGGGAATAAAAACTGTCTCTTTTATATTCAACTGACATCTCTTCTTGATATTATTATTTTGCATTTCTGTAGCTTTTATCTTTCCAAAAAGCTTTGCAGTCATTCATCAGTTATTCCTCACAGCCTCCCGGTTTGGTAGAACATTACCTAATAGGTAGTGATTTACCACTTTTCCATTTTATTTTCCTCTACTCTGTTCCTCCGTCTTACACAGGGCCTACTGTGTGTCAAGCTTTCATATCATGTAGTCACTGTAATCTCTAGGAGTGACAAGATTTCTGGATGGGGCTGAGTTAGATTCATGCTGCTCTGCCCTCTTCCCTCCAAGTCTGCTGTAGAGAAAATTGTATGCAACAATGACACCAACCAAATAAGGGAATAAGTTATTGGCTTTATAAATAGCTGGACAAACACCTAAGGAATGCCCCTCCACCACCCCCTCTTCTGCCCACAAACATCATAGTCCAACCCTGTGCAGTTCAAGATTTGTCAGGTAAGAGGCACCAATAGGAGACTTAAACTTGGAGTCATAGGCAAGGCTTCTTATTCACTTCCCACCCTACCCTCTCCCCACCACACACATCTAAAAGTCTAGGTCTTCATTAACCCCATCTGTGTCAGAGGCAAAGAGTGGGAATAGAAGCAGACGTGGAGTTCCAAAACCAAACGGCAGGCCTTGCTCAAGATTTGTTTTCTAAGGAGTAGAAGAGATCAGCCCATGCATAAGCACAGAAGTGCCACCTTCAAGACACAGAAACTCTGCACTTGTAAATCATGACCATAAGGACTGGGGTTCTGTTCCATTAGAAAGTCCTTGCACGGAAGCTAATCACATGGAAAAATAGTCGACACTGTATCCCTTAGGAGCAGTTTAGAAAAATGACAACAGCAGGAAATATTCCTTACTTCCCAGGAGTGGCATTAACTATCAACATCATTTTACAAATGAGAAAACCATGGTACAGGTGATTCAATGAGTGCAAAAGTTTCACATAAGCTAGGGCACGGCGGACCAGATGGTCTCTCTTGTTTCTGATGGCCCTGGTGTCTACTGTCTGTTGGACCAAAAATCACCAACACTGTAGGCTACTGGTCTCATCTTTTTCTACCCTCTTTTCTCCATGATTATTTTTACTTCAGGTACCACTCTGTATATATCCAGGCAGCACATTACATCTTATATTTCTATCTGGGATAAATAGTGCCCACTTTATAACAATACCTACATGATATTAGCTAGCAATCAATTTGAGTAGAATATCTATGTGGCAGCTATTTAGACAGCTTATGGTCACTTTTTACCTGTTAATGTGCTTTCTTCAAAGGAGACTCCATTAGTATCTTAATATGGGATCTTTCATGGCAACTCACTCCAGTATCTTGCCTGGAGAATCCCAGGACGGGGGAGCCTGGCGGGCTGCCGTCTCTGGAGTTGCACAGAGTCAGACACGACTGAAGTGACTTAGCAGCAACAGCAGCAGCATGGGGTCTTTTAAATTTCATACAATTTTAAGGGCAAAATTTAGTGCCTTGCTGTCTTATTTTTAAACCTTAGGAGATAAGGAGAAACAAACTGAAGGGAGAAAGAATTTTGAAAAATTAGAAAAGAGGAATAATAACCGTTAATAGCCTGACCTGGAGAAGATAGGGAAAACAAAAGCAGATATGAATATTTAAAACTGAGAGCAGAATAGAGATGCTATTTAGTGAAAGAGCCAGTAGCCCAACAGATCCTTCAATGAATTTTAAAGATACCAAAATCTATTGTAGTAATAGATGCCCATGATTATAACCCTGACTGTCCAAGGAAAGAAGATGAATTTTTTGAAGATTTTTCTGATGTGGACCATTCTTTTAAAGTCTTTATTGAATTTGTTACAATATTGCTTCTGTTTTCTGTATCTATTCTTGGCCACAAGGCATGTGGGATCTTGGCTCCCTGACCAGAGATGGAACCCACACCCCCTGTATTGAAGGATGAAGTCTCAACCACTGGACTGTCAGAAAAGTCCCAGAAATTTACTTAATAGCAGTGTTTTCTGTTTAAAATGGCAGGCATATATGTGTGACACATTTAAGGAAGATTTCCAACCAAAGAAGCTAAAATGTAAAATGTCTTACTGCCTAAAGATGGAACTCCCCAGCTATTAAGAAACAAACAAACAAAAAACTTGGCTCCCCAGAAGGAATCATTTCCAAAGAGTCTTAGATAAATATGGTCTTCCAGATAGATTTTATTCTGCCAGGAAGAAATACACTGAAAGGGAATTACAAGTTTGTCATGTGTCCTTATTATGAATTAAACACACACATCCCTTCTCATGCTACTTCCACCTACCGGCTCCTCCCACATCCATAGATCCATACTGAATAACATATATAGCCCTTTGATCCACTCCCAGAAAAGGTGTTTTTTTTTTTTTTTTTT
>SJYV01009037.1:131025-190716 GCA_006410875.1 Neotragus pygmaeus | reverse complement strand
GTTTTTTTTTTTTTTTTTTAAAGATTTGTGTATTTATTTATTTTTGGCTGTGCCGGGTCGTCGTGGCTGCACCCAGGCTTTCTCTAGTTGCAGAGGGTGAGGGCTACTCTCTAGTTGCAGCGGGCTGGCTTCTCACTGTGGGGTCTTCTCTTGTTGTGGAGCACGGACTCTAGGGCACGCAGGCTTCAGTAGTGGTGGCCCTGGGTTTAGTTGCTCTGCGGCATGTAGGATTTTCCCGGAGCAGGGATCGAACTAGTGTCTCCTCTATTGGCAGGTGGATTCTCAACCACTGGACCAGCAGGGAAGATCCAGGGTTTTATGATTCATGTGGATGTATGGCAGAAACCAGCACAATATTGTAAAGGAAATATCTTGCAAGAAAAAAAAGACAAAAAATAAAGAAACACTGCCATTAAAAAAAAGTTGATGTGTTATTAATCTGAAATTGAGATTTAGCTGGGCATCCTTTATTTTTATTTGCTAAGTCTATAAACTGCATTCATGAAGTTCTAATGATCAGTTGATTTGTGTAACTAGTGGAGATTGTGCTGTTCCTGTAGAGATACCTTGCCCCCAGGACCCAGAACTTACTAGGAGTCATCCAACTTCATCTCTCTGATCCTTTGATGACCATTTGGTCTCTTGACTGTCCAAGATCTTTGACCAACAACATCAAAATGATATATCCCCAGAGTTCTTAGGGATGGTCCTTCCTGGCCTCTAAGACCCTATAAGTCCAATCAAGAGATTGGACTGCTTTGATGTCAAGAGCCATTGCTTGTGAAATAGAAAAAATGATCACAGAAGAATCAAAGCCTGTATTTATACCTGATGATTCTGGTAATTGTCATTGGAAAAAGCCTAACAGATTTTTAAAGGCCATGAATAAACTCAGTTCTCCTTTTTTCTTTTTTTTACACTTTTCTGCATTTAAGCAAGATGTATTAACCCCTCCTTTCATTCTTTTTTATTCATCTGCATTTGATTCTCTTGAGAATAATGAAGGGAAATCAGAGTGCTTTTGTGAGTTTTGACAGCCAAGTGCAAATAGATAGATTAAAAACATGGTGTTTCTTTTTTTAATTTAAATAGAGGAAAGATTGGTGGGTAATATGCATAATATGTGTTCACTGGTAACAAGCTAGCAGTAGGAAGAGGGAGAAAATATGGAGGTACTATCAGTGTTGTTCTACTTTTAAGCACGAGATTGATTTTAAATTTTTCCTGCGTGTCAGTTTCATTACAGGCAAATTAATCCTTCTTTCAGTGACTTGAGACATTTTTCTGAACTCCTTGTGGGAAAAAAATATGTATCAATGGTTTTCATTTTTCAGGAACAGTGAATTAAATCTGAATGCTGAGTTACTGATCCTAACTCAAAAGATGGTATTTTAAATAAGATGGTCTGCTATGAAGTCCTCACATTTTCCTGCCCTGTGTTCTCTGTCTCCCCAAATTATAGCTTAAACATAGAAAGCTCAGAATGAGCTTATTCTCCCCACTTAATACCATATAGCATTTCAGCATATTCTTTCATCCAAAGGGTCTTGGATAAACTCATGTATGGTTAGCACATACTTTATTTCCCAGCTTCTCACCTTTTATTTTTAGGTACAGCATGTAAATAGGGACAAAGTGGAAGTACAGAGGGAATATTAGGGTATAGACAGTGGCCAGAAGCAAGGAATTGTAGATGCTTAGGAAAATGTTAGGGCTCAGCTGGATGAATTCTAAAACTGAGAGCAGTTGCCTCAGTTTGGTTATGGTTGCCCTACATCAAGCAGGTGCACCACAGACCTTTCTCTGATTATACTAGAGATTGTTGTTCATCTGCTAAGTCGTGTCCAACTCTTTGTGACCCCATGGACTGCAGCACGCCAGGCTCCTCTGTCCTTCACTCTCTCCCAGAGTTTGCTCAGATTCATGTCCGTTGAGTCAGTGATACCATCCAACCATCTCATCCTCTGTTGCCCTCATCTCCTCCTGTCCTCCATCTTCCCCAGCAACAAGGAAATGAGTCAGCCTTTTTCCAGTGAGTCAGCTCTTTGCATCAGGTGACCAAAATATAGGAGCTTCAGCATCAGTCCTTCCAAAGAGTATTCAAGGTTGATTACCTTTAGGATGTCACTGGTTTGATCTCCTTGTGGTCCAAGGGACTCTCAACAGTCTTTTCCAACACCGCAATTCAAAAGCATTGATTCTCTGGATCTCAGCCTTCTTTGGTCCAACTCTAACATCTATACATGACTACTGGAAAAACCTTTGACTATGTGGACTTTTGTCAGCAAAGTGACATCTCTGCTTTTGAATATGCTGTCTAGCTTTATCATGGGGCTTCCAATGTGGCTCAGCTGGTAAAGAATTTTCCTGCAATGCAGGAGACCTGGGTTCAATCCCAGGGGTTGGGAAGATCTCCTGGAAAAGGGAAAGGATACCCACTCCAGTAGTCTGGCCTGGAGAATTCCATGGACTGTATAGTCCATGAGGTCACAAAGAGTAGGACACAACTGAGCAACTTTCACTTTCACTAGCTTCGTCATAGATTTTCTGTCAAGGAGCAAGTATCTTTTAACATCATGGCTGCAGTCCCCATCTGCAGTGATTCTGGAGCCCAGCAAGAACTGGACATCGAACAACAGACTGGTTCCAAATAGGAAAGGAGGACATCGAGGCTGTATATTGTCACCCTGTTTATTTAACTTATATGCAGAGTACATAGAGTAACTATTCAAATATTCTTTGAGTTGACTCTATTGACCAGTGTTTTCATTCTGTTGGCAAACTAAACATTTTATGTTATCTTTGTTGGCTTTAATGTTTAATGTAAAATTGACAAGAAATTTAAATATTGCTTGGTTCAGTGATACAGTGGGATTTTACAACTTCCCACGCCACCACACCCAGTGTTTCTAGTAATGTGAAAGACTACTTTCCTAAAAAGAAGATTGCTAATAAATGCCTTCAGTTTACATTTTTAAAAAAGTCATAGAGGTCAAGAGAGCAAATCAAGGATTTATTAAGCAATAGTACACTCTCAGGGGGAGAGGGGCCAGATTCAGTTGTGTAGCTGTCCTGAGTTTCTTTGACAAGTTGGTCATATGCAGTGTGAAAATGAATGGGTGGAATATTCATTAAAGAGGGAGGAGTTGGGGGTTGTATTTCTTGATTCTCATTTCAGCTCCCACCTTCCCAAAGGGAGGAGGGATTTTTAGCCTTTTTTAGCCTTATTTTCCTTGTTTAGCCTAATCAGAAGTATCATGGCTTCATCCTTTTGCATGTAGCTGTCCAGTTTTCCCAGCACTACTTACTGAAGAGACTGTCTTTTCTCCATTGTATGTTCTTGCCTCCTTTGTCATAGATAAGTTGCCCATAGGTTTATCTCTGAGCTTTCTATGTTGTTCCATTGGTCTATATTTCTGTTTTTGTGCCAGTACCATACTGTCTTGATGAGTAAAAGGAAGCAACAGTTGTAACCTGCTGTGCTTAGAATATCATATTTTGGCAAATTTTACAAAATATATGGCCAAATTGAACAAATGGCCAAGGCCTCTCCCATGGGCTTCAAAAGAGATCTTGACAAGTAAGAGACCCTGAAGCTTAAGCTTCATGAGCCTATCCATTATCTGTTGAGTACTGCCATACAACAAACAGCTACAACTCAGTGACATTCAACAATAAGCATATTTTACTCACGTGTGTGGGGTAATTGGCAAAGTGGCCCTGCTCATCTTGGCTGAGATTACCCGTATGCTGAGGGTATCAACTGCTCTAAGAAAGCTTTGACTGGCATCACTTGAGATCACTCAGCTCTTCTCATGCCCTTCAAATTTCATCAGGTCAGCTAAGCTTGTTTCTTCTCATGGCAGTAGCAAAAGGCATGAGCAGAACAGACCTCAGTATGCATCATGTTTGCTAAATTTCAATGGTCAAAGCAAGTCATCTGACTGAGCCCAGAGTTAGAAATAGAAGGGGCCTACAAAACTTCATAGCAACATAGCAGTAAGTGTGGATAAATAAAAGGGGGAATACTGGGCGTATTCCTGCCATCATCATTCCATGACAGATAGGTATCTAGTAAATCCGCCTCTGGTCCCTGGCCTTCACTATGCATACAACTGGGAGTGTCTTTAGGAGTAAGTTAGGGTAGGGTGAGAAATGTATACAAAGGGCACACTGTGGTATAATTTGTATCACAATGGAAATACCCCTTCCCCATCCAAAATGTCTACTTTTGTCCTAACCAAGCTTCCCACAAACGATTCATATCAAGAAATGAATGAAAAATGATGACATCTTTCCACCTACTAAACCGGGCTTCTCGTGATGAGAGGGGAATTGGGTGAGTTCTCCAAGGACTAACGAGAACAATATCTCTGCATACCTGAAACCAGTTCCTGTCACCTTTGTATGATCCAGCAAACTAGTTGAGAAGGACTTAATGAGAAGACTAAGACTCTCAGGCTTTCCCCACTGCATACTTATCCCTGTGGTGTGTGAAACTCTTTCCATATGGAAGTATCTCTGCAGGGGGGATGTAATACTATAAGGCTTATCAGTCGTTTATGCATGAATATGTAAAGGCTTAGTCACTCTCTTTTACTGAAATTTCACTTTCATTCATTTTGTTGCATGGGTAAAAGAAAAGATAAACTTACAAAAGGCTTTACACAGACCAGACCAGAAGAGTTGCTCTGGAAACATAGAAAAGAAGCAATAGAGGGAAACCCTGGCAATCCAATAGTTAGGATTCCATGCTTTTACTGACCAGGCTCTGGGTTCAATACCTGATTAGAGAATTAAGGTCCCACAAACCATGTGATGTGGCCAAAAAATAAAAAGATAAATTAAAAAAAAGAAAAGTAAAGAAGAAGAGAGAGGACTTAAAAAGCAAATGCCATCATAATTTGGATTCAACTGCCTCTACCTGGGACATCTTAACCTTTATTGGAAAAATGAAGAATATCCTCATGCCAAGCTATTAGTGTACCCTAGAAGAGATGTCTAACCTGAACTACTCATGCCATATTGTTTCACAGAGTTTAGATATAGTAGGAAAGTAAATTATTCTTGTTGGATTATCAAGTAGAGTTATTTGACTATTAATCTGTAAAGTCGTTAATAATTATGGAGCATTATGGGTTGATACTCCATATCCTGTCTATAAGTTCAGGGGATTATTTGCAGAATGACCCAGAAAGAGTGCATTAACATTTTCTGCATCTGGCCTGTCTGAGGACTATGGATGCTTTTAAGATTTAGGAATTCAGATAGAATCTTATCTTAACCAACTCAAAGAGAAATTGGAATCATTTTATTGAATCCAAATCTCATTAAAATAGAAGTTTACTGTCACAAAGTATGAAAGGATATTCTGTTTATTGATTTTTTTCATTTGTTTACATAAAATAAGTGTTAGTACCTAAAACTATGTCTGCAAACAATAACAAATGAGATGTGAAAGAGGATGTTCTTGCCAGTTCTGAAGGTGTGCCTAGAATTATCTTTTCCACTTTAACTATATTTTAAATGCAATATAAGATGCTCTGAATATGATTTGTACATCTTTCATATTCCTTTAGTAGTATTGGACACATGGACAGAGATTCTCTCATGCTGTTCATTTTTTGAGACTCTATCTTAGGCAATAGCCTGGTAGAGATGCCTAAACAGAATTGCTGGTATTATATCATTTATAGAGAGTTCAGATATAATAAATTATTCTTATAGGATTATCATGTAGAGTTATAGAATATTAATCTATAAGCCTATTGCCATGAGTATGTAAAGGCTTTCCCTGGTGGCTCAGAGGTTAAAGGGTCTGCCTCCAATGCGGGAGACGAGGGTTCGACCCCTGGGTCGGGAAGATCCCCTGGAGAAGGAAATGGCAATCCACTCCAGTATTCTTGCCTGGAGAATCCNCAAATGGTAATAACTTTTATAGAAGAGATACAAAATGAAAGGTATATCTTTTTATTTAGTGAGATAACAGCACCCATTGCATGAGTTACTGGTTGGAGTTTATAGACAGGCTGTGTTGGGCTAAACTCCTTATTTCTGTTTTCAGCCCTTGCGTAATAACAGAAACTTTCTCTGAAGAGAGTGGGGTCAGCTGTCAGACTCCTAGGCATCTACTGGCCAGCAGGGCTGGGATTAAATGCAGCAGCCAATAGATACGAAATGGGGCAAGAGATCACCTTGTCCTTTTGTTGCTTCCTGGAGACACGTTTGTTCTGGTACCACTGGGGTCAAAGCTGTGACTTTGTGGCCAGAGGATGTCTCTGACCCTGCCTTGGGTTCCCCTAAGTTTGAGGGAAAGTAGGGTCTCCCCTGTCCCTTGGCCAGAGAAACCCACCCACCCCTTGCTCTGTGACATCCCCCAAGGAATCGCTCCAGAGTAGGTTCTTCAGGATGGGCATCCAGGCCCCACCCCAACTCCTGAGCTGGCTGACCAGACCCTGCTGCAGAGTAAGGCCTTGGCCATCGCATCCCTGTAGCTCTTCTCATGGCTATTTATGGCCGCCTTTGCTTGGAGGCATACCCAGGCCCTGAATGTGATGGTGCAGGCCTGGTCCTTCACCTGCCTCCCCCTGGGGGCCCAGATGAAGGACCACCAGCCTCATCTGGAGACCTTCCAGGCTCCACTAGAAAGCCTGATGTCCTGCTTGCTCAGGAGTTCCAACCCAGTTAAAGTCGACCTGGCAGACTGGTGGTGACTAGGGGTGTGAGCAAGATGCAGCCAGGGCAGGAGGATGAGGGGTCCCCTGGGAAAAGGTTTTCAGGTGTACAAGACTTGTTGAAGGGAAGAGGGGACAAAAGACACATGCCCCCCCCCGCCCCCACACAGTATCCATTAACATGGGGACCAAGGGTGTTCCTGAAGCCAGAGGAACTGTGATGTGTGGACTGCAGAACACTCACAGGGTCCTGGTGCCTGTCGGCCTCTGCACAGCTCAGCATGTACCTCGCAGCCCTGCAGGTAGTGGAAGCTTCAGGTGCTGGACTTGTGCCGAAGGCCTACNAAAAAAAAAAAAAAAAAAAGTTAACTTACTATTTAAAGGTGATTTCCAATTTCCAAAGTACATACAAATGGATAACGCATGGTTAACCTGCACCCCACCCTTCGAGACAACTGCTCCATTTCATCCTGGGTCATAAATGTAGCATGTTTGTGGAGTTGAAGTTTTAGCCCATTCAGCCAGTGCCACTTGCCCACTTTGTTTCTGACAACCAGGAATAGATTAACGGTGCACACAGAAAGTCAAAACTAAAAGCAGCACTAACAATTTTGTTTGGAGGAAATACAGGAACACAATTCCACTAGTATTTCAAGTGAGAGGGAAAAAAAGGACAATTTAGAGTTGAATTTGGGACCTTCATTTACTTGGACATAGCATCTTTCCACTCTATAATCATCTTTGGCTGTTCTAATTTCAAATGGGTGCGTGTTGTCATTTACATCACTGCTGCTCAACGTATGGTCCAGCAGCCAGTGCCAGCTGGTAAAATGTTAACTGTCTATGAATATGCATTATACATATATAAAAATGTATATATTTGTGAGATAAATATAGAAATTGAGAGTAAATGTTTGAATAAGTATACTTACCTGGTAAACCAGTAAAAGAAATTCATAAATTATATTTTGAATAATAGTCATTATTAGCAGGTAGTTTAAGAAAAAGACTGAAAAGCAATAGATATCTGAAGATTTAAATTTTAATTGGAGCTACTGTCAACTACTAACTTCATATTTCTGGTCTCATTTATCTCAAATGTATAATAAGGACTTAAATCCCCAAAGTCCTTTCTATAATTAACATTCTAGGATTCTATTGAATATGCTTTTGACTTTTGAATATGTTTTTGTAATATTTCACCTTAACTTTTCTTCATTCATTTATCCATACTAACCTTTTAAAATGATGCCTTTAAGACATCACAAAACATATCATAAATAGTATGTATCTGAATTATGTATATTTTTCCTGATGTTTGTTAAAATAAGAGTCTCCCTTACCATTTATTTTTTGTTATAAGGTAGAAATTAATAGGCTATCTTATAGTTTCCATTTTAATATTTTAATATATGGACATAGGAATATTATAAAATATCCAATAAAAATAACGAAGGAATGAACGGGTAGATATTGCATATTCATCCTGATGTTCATGTTCACCAGTAATTCCTCTGTGCTTTTTTAAATAATTCCTTTACAAAGAGAGAGTGAGTCAAAGGAGAAGAAGACTTTAGGATCTGTGCTCTCAGAAAAAAAAAGCAATTTTCTATTAGAGACTAAAAGACATAAAGAATAAATCTCTGCCAAAAACTTAGAGAAACCAGTATTCCTTTGGAAGCCATATTTGGGCAGACAAAGCCCTGTTACAGATGAAAACTCCAAAGTTACTCTTCATTGGGTAATTTATGAGCTCAAGCACTTCCTTTGTGAGTGGGGAATTTTAATGGAATGACAGAGCAACCTTGTCTTCAGACCCTCAGGCTTAGTGGGAGCTCTCCATGGTACTGCTTCAGATCCTGGCAGCATCAACCTGCATGATTCTTGGTTCTCACTTCGGCTTTGCTTTTCTAAATTGCTTCCAATATCCTGTTTGGTATGTCCTTTGGAATATCCTTCCAATATCCTTTGAGATAAAGGATTATCTTGCATTATATGGCAAACAGTATCCTCCCCCCAACTGTTGTTTTACCTTTCAAACTTGGCCTGTGCTAGTTAGAGCATAAATCCTTTATGAGTACAGCCTTGCTTTTGACCAGCTGTTCATGCCTATAGCTGATATTAAACCTATCTTCTTCAATTCACTCTTTTTATTTCCTTGGTTGATATAGCTTCACTCCCCTTCTTGTCTTCTAAACCATGGAATTGTAAAATAGAGAAGGGATTTGAGATTATCTCATCCAACCACTTAATCTCATAATCATAATGGATCTTGTGTCTCTGCTCACTCTACTGTCTTTTTCATTATTCCATATTTACAGCTCTTAAAGTTCTTGAATATTGCAAGTTATGTTATATATAAATCTCTTTCCCAAAGAAAATTAAAAGACTGGAGAACATGAATAGATGAATACAAATTCTGCTGTATTTGTTTCAGAACACCAAGCACATTGCACTGCACATTACAGGTGTTAAATTTGTGTTCTTGTTCAAGTTAAGTTTGCAGCATTCTTCAGCATCTCCATCTCAGGCTTTGCTCTTTTCATCTGTAAATTTTCTCATTTTTTAAATATTTGTGTCATAAACATATTCAATTCTATTTTGCATGTTTCATATACATTAATTTGAACCTTACTTAGTATTTTTCACATTCTAAGGGTTAAATAACATTTTTTAAATTCAATTTCTCTGTGTTGTATCTACAAGCACCTCTCTGACCTTTGAAGAGTGCTTCCTTATGCTGAGCATCTAAAAGAACAACTCTTTGTTTATATTTGCTGTACTCAGAATATACTTGTGTTTCTTATAATCATTCATACTTGTTCTTTATTCAATGTTGTTGATTTCCAGGTTTATCTTCTAAATGAATATATGTGTCTGTTAGATTGTTTCTTCCCTCTGCTAGAACATTTATTTTTTTCCAAACTCAATGTTATTTTAGATGCTTTCTGTTTATATTTGTGAGTTGGCATTCCTTGCATTATTTTATGTTCTCTGAAAAAAAATGAAATTTGAAATGTCTTTAAATCTATATCATCTGTAATGTCTCCATAGTAATTCTTGTATACAGTGATTAACCTTATAAACAACAACTGTAGTCTTTCAGCTGTGTCTGACTCTTTGCAACACCATGGACTGTAGGCCGCCAGGCTCCTCTGTCCATGGAATTCTCCAGGCAAGAATATTGGAGTGAGTAGACATTCCTTTCTCCAGGGGATCTTCCCTGACCCAGGGATTGAACCTGGGTCTCCTGCATTGCAAGTAGATTCTTTACCATCTGAGTCACCAGGGAAGCCCCAGTGAACCATATAATACTCCCTCTAAAGAGGTCATGAGAACTAGATCTCTGGCCATTCATGATAAATCTTTACTAATTGACAAACTTATTGTTGTCCAGTTGCTCAGTAATGTCCGACTCCTTGTGATCCCATGGACTACAGCATGCCAGGCTTCCCTGTCCTTCACCGTCTCCCAGAGGTTGCTCAAACTCATGTCTTTTGAATCAGTGATGCCATCCAACCATCGCATCTTCTATCATCCCCTTCTCCCCCTGCCTTCAATATTTTCTGGGATCAGCATCTTTTCTAATGAGTCAGTTCTTCCAATCACATGACAAAAGTATAGGAGCTCAGTTTCAACATCAGTCCTTCTAATGAATATTCAGGATCCATTCCTTTAGGATTTACTGGTTTGATCTCCTTGCAGTCCAAGGCACACTCAAGAGTCTTCTCCAACATCACAGTTTAAAAGCATCAGTTCTGTGCTGTTCAGCCTTTGTTATGGTCCAACTCTCACATCCATACATGACTACTGGAAAAATCATAGCCTTGACTAGACAGACCTTTGTGGGCAAAGTAATATCTCTGCTTTTTAATATGCCAGCTAGACTGATCATTGCTTTTCTCCCAAGGAGCAAATGTTTTTTTAATTTCATGGCTGCAGTCACCATCTGTAGTGATTTTGGAGCCTAAGAAAATAAAGTCTCTGACTGATTCCATTGTTTCCCCATCTATTTGCCGTAAAGTGATGGGACTAGTGGCCATTATTTTAGTTTTTTGAATGTTGGCTTTTAAGCCTGCTTTATACTCTTCTCTTTGACCTTTAACAAGAGGCTATTTAGTTCCTCTTTGTTTTCTGCCATAAGGGTGGTATCATCTGCCTATCTGAAGTTATCAATATTTATCTCTTCTGGCAATCTTGATTCCAGCTTGTGCTTCATCCAGCTCAGCATTTCACATTATGTACATTCACATTCTGCATATAAATTAAATAAACAGGGTGACAACATACAGCCTTGACATACTCTTTCCCCAATTTAGAACCAGTCTGTTGTTCAATGTCTGGTTCTAACTGTTGCTTCTTGACCTGCACACAAATTTCTCAGTAGGCAAGTGAGGTGGTCTGGTACTCCTGTCTCTTTAAAAATTTTCCAGAGTTTGTTGTGATCCACACAGTCAAAGGATTTAGTATAGTCAATGAGGCAGAAGTAGATGTTTTTCTGGAATTCTCTTGCTATTTCTATGATCCAATAGATGTTGGCAATACGATCTTGGGTTCCTCTGCCTTTTCTAAATCCAGCTTGAACATCTGGAATTTCTTGGTTCAAGTACTGTTAAAGCCTAGCTTGGAGAATTTTGAGCATTACTTTGCTAGCATGTGAAATGGGTGCAATTGTGCAATAATCTGAACATTCTTTGACATTTCTCTTCTTTGGGATTGGAATGAAAACTGACCTTTTCTAGTCTTGTGATCATTGCTGAGTTTTCCATATTTGCTGGCATATTGAGTGCAACATTTTAACAACATCGTCTTTTAGGGTTTGAAATCACTCAGCTGTAGTTCTATCACCTCCACTAGTTTTGTTTATAATGATTCTTCTGAAGGCCCGCTTGACTTCACACTCTAAGATGTCTGGCTCTAGGTGAGTGATCACACCACCATGATTATCTGGATAATTAAGACCTATTTTGTATAGTTCTGTGTATTCTTGCCACCTTTTCTTAATAGCTTCTTCTTCTGTTAGGTCCATACAGTTTCTGTCCTTTATTGTGACCATCTTTGCATGAAATGTTCCCTTGGAATCTCTAGTCGACAAATTAATAGCATTAAATTAGAATTGAATTTTAGCTGAATTAAAATCTTACTCTCTATTTCACATTTATTGAATTTCAACTATATGAGTTTTCCTGTGTTGACCTTTTTTTTACTTGCTTATGATTCTGTCCACCATAAAGCTATCAGAAATGATGTCCACCATTTATTCTTCTCAAGATAAGATTGCTTACCTGTCATCTTGATGTTTAAGACTGTTCTCTATGAACATCTGTTCCTTTTAAAAACTGCTGAAGTCAGCCTCAAAAATCATTCTCTTTACTCATTATGGAAATTATTTGCATTATTACCACATCTTTTGGACATACATAGAGCTCTCTCTTTTCTTCATAACTTTTCAAAATCCAGTTCAATCACTGTGACACTCAACTATCAAGTCCACTGTAGGTATCATTCGCATGCCTAGTGTCACTGATTTGTTAAGGTCTGGGTTTTCCAATTACTCCATTCTCTGCTTTGAGGACCTGTTTTTGCAGAAACTTAATTATGTCCTAATCATACACAGTAAGTGTTTTCTTATTAAAACAATATTTAAGGAATTAATTGAATCTCTTAGCCCTTTGGACTTATCATAAATGTCATGTCCCTCATTTTTATTTGATTTCCTTCACTGTTATTTTCTCCATTGTTGTATGGTGTTTTAACAATACTTCATTTTAGCTTTAACCGTTTGTGCCAACCCTGACTCATTCTCCTTTTCTGGTGTTCTTTTTTTTCTCTTCTAATTTACAATACCCTAGCATTTCTTGATGTAAACAGTGGCTTTAATAGTGAGTAAATAGAGAATATCCAAGATTACTGCCCCATATTTGATTCAGATTCAAAATTTCTATAGATCCCAAAAGATGGACTCAGTGCTTGCTTGGAGATCCTATCAGCTACGCTGAGGACCTGAGTTCTATGCATATGCTATCCACACGCACTGCCTATGCCTTCTACACTATGTGAAAGTGAAGTTGCTCAGTCGTGTCCGACTCTTTGAGACCCTGTGGACTGTATCCTACCAGGCTCCTCCGTCCATGGGATTCTTCAGGCAAGAATACTGGAGTGGGTTGCCATTTCCTTCTCCAGGGGATCTTCATGACCCAGGGATCGAACCTGGGTCTCCCGCATTGGAGGCAGACGCTTTAACCTCTGAACCACCAGGGGAAGCCACTATAGGTCCAGTCGTATGCCAATCAGCTCCGCCTGGGGTACCCACGTAATCTTGTAATGAGTATTTCCCAGCCCTGCTTCCATCAATACACAGTCACACCCTGACCCTCTTCTCCTCACCATTTTTTCTTTCCTTTATCTTTCTGCTTATCCTCTTGCCTCCTGACCTTCTTACTTCTCATCCTTTTGGGTCACTTTTCTATTCTTTTATCCAAATTTGTTCTAATAGACTGCAGTGTAACAAAATCTTCTGTTTAATCAAGGTATTCCCAAGCCCTAACCAGTGGTCTTCTTGTTTCCAGTAGCAATTGATGAAAGAGGGTCTTAAAAACTGAAAAAAAATATGCGAGTAATCCCTAGGAATTTATTGGAATAGGCATTGACTTCAGTTCTACTCCTCATTCTCTGCCTTATTCTCCCTATACCCTGACAAATTATTGCTTATAGCCATTCTACCCACATGCTGAGCACAAAGAAATATGGGAAAATAACTGGATTTGATCAGCATAAGGTAAACTTAACAGGAAGGAAGGACTGGGACCAAAATATCAAAACCATTAAGGCAGGAATGGGAGTCCAAATGTAAGAATAGAGAGTGGGGAAGGGGTGGAAGAGGAGAAGCCAGTAGTAAATTCCTCTGGCATTAATTCATTACCCAGGAAATCAGTACATTCTTTATATTAATGTGCTGTAAGGAAATTTCAAAGTAGAATAATTTCATGATTATTCAATTTCTAAAGGGATTGACAGTAACACTTTTATTTGGATACTCCATGCCACTTCAAATATGACTCTATTTACAGAAAGTCTATTACATGATGTTCTAGGAACATGGGTCTTGATTAAGCTAAAATGTATCAAGAAGCTATGGGTTCCAAAAAACAGAAAATTATAATCAAGAAACTCATTTATTGGATCAGCAATTATTGAAAGAAAATGTGTCTAGAGGAATCCAGAACAGAAATAACCTTAACACTTAGGGTTAAGGGACGATGTCTTATTCAAATATTTAGCCCTAGTACCTAGCACAAAGTAGGTGATTGCCCTAGGTCAGATTCCTTAGGCATAGAGACTGTGACAGGGGTTTAGGGTTGTGTGATTTACTGAGGAGTATTCCTCAGAAAAACACCAGTAAGCAAAAGAGAAATAAGGTGCAGAAGGTGAAATATCCAGAAAGGATAGTGCTTCAAGGAAGCTCTTACTTTATCCTAGTCCATGGCAAGGCTCTGGATTGTAAATTGTGCTGCAGTACTGTCCCACCTTGAGACAGAAGGGCTAGGCTTAATCCTGAATCAGTATGTCAGTAATCACTTGGGAGCAGGTAAGTTGCAACCCCAGCATTTCTGGACATATCCATTCCCATCCACCAAAAATTCTTCAGAGAAGGCCACAGCTATAAGCTGCTGACCACAGTCCTCATAGCAGCTAGAAAACAGGAATGCCCTTAGCAAAGTGAATCCAGACTAGCTCCTCAAAGCACAGACTGCAATAATCAATAAATATTTATTAGGTGAGTGAGGAGATAAGCATGGCCCAATCTAACTTCACATTTTACGGGAATTTAATACTTTTCCAATTTTTCTTTATGGCCATTAATCTCATTCAGCCTATTACACACATCCCACCTGGCTTAATCAGTGGCATTGTAGAACCCACATTTAAGTCGCAAATGAATGTATATAAGAACTCAACAAGTCAAGAAGCAGCGAGAGAAGAATGTTTGCTCTTAAGATAGTTCTCATTGGCAAGGTAAAGAGAACAAGACTGATAAGCAGCTGGATAGGTGAGATCATGAAGGTGAGTGGAAGACATCCTAGCAGAGCATAGTAAAGCAAGGTCCTAAACCATGCAGAAAGGCTGTATAATTCCAGGCCAAAAGAACACTTGGAAATGCAGGATATGCAAGTGACACCCAAATCACTCGGGTGTATGGATTGCTCTTTTAAAGTATACCTAATGCAGGGCCTCAAATGGTAGAAAACACAGGCATGACAACTTATTGACCCCCAGGAAAGTTTTCAAGGATGCAGAAACTGACAGAGAATGAGGACCTAGACTGAACAAGATGAGGATTATGTGTTAAGTCTTTACCTGAACACAGGTGTACAGCCACCTTTAGCAACAACATCTGTGAATGAAAATGAGCGCTAAGTTGCTTCAGTCGTGTCTGACTCGTTGCAACGCTATGGACTGTAGCCCACCAGGCTCCTCTGTCCATGGCTTCTCCAGGTAAGAATACTGTAGTATGTTGCCACTTCCTTCTCCAGGGAATCTTCCTGACCCAGGGACCAAACTTGTGTCTCTTATGTCTCCTGCATTGGCAGGTGGGTTCTTTACCACTAGAGCCACCTGGGGGTACATGAATGAAATGGTAAGACTGTTATTAAAAGGTTACAGGTTCAAGTATGGCATTAATAACTTTGGATGTAAGGGTGATACAATCTCACTGGAAATGGCACATTAAGCATCATGTACATTATTTTAACACTGCTGCTGCTGCTGCTAAGTCACTTCAGTCGTGTCTAACTCTGTGCGACACCAGAGATGGCAGCCCACCAGGCTCTGCTGTCTCTGGGATTCTCCAGGCAAGAACACTGGAGTGCGTTGTCATTTCCTTCTCCAATGCAGGAAAGTGAAAAAAAGTGAAAGTGAAGTCGCTCAGTTGTGTCTGACTCTTAGCGACCCCATGGACTGCAGCCTACCAGGCTCCTCTGTCCATGGGATTTGCCAGGCAAGAGTACTGGAGTGGGGCACCATCGCCTTCACCATATAACACAGTTCAGTTCAGTTCAGTCNTATATCCTCTAAATCAATAGCCTCCTCAAACCAACCAACCAATGGCTCCCTCCTCTATGTACCACAGGACTTTGGAAAAACCAACAACACAGAATTATAATTTCATGTTAAAATTAAGAGACTATGAGTCTGTCCTCCTTATAGGATGTGACCTTTTTTTAAATTAGAGATTCTATTTTGCATTTCCTTTTATACCCTCAGCATCCAGCAAACAGTTGCCTTGTATTAAGTATTCATTAAATGAATGAATGAAGAATATACTCATTGTTAGTCTTAGCCTGGGTCATTTAACTTTCCTCTGCATTAATTTAACCACCAAACATAATATTTCCCCATCAACTTTCAAGGTTAAGAGCTCCATCAGTCCACCTTGGAGTCAGGTGCTTAATTGACCAGACTGCTTGTGGATGACATGGACTTATTCCCTTGTCACTGCAGGCAACATTTTGCTCTAAACACTAGTGAACATCCCCTTGACTGGCTCTAGAATTCCTTTTTAACAAGGTATCTGCTGCTAACGAGAAAAGCAATGAACCCGATAATTCTTCCAGCATCTCATTCTTTGCATCGCTTAGGAGAGCAAAGGAAGGATGTGTGTAAGAAATGTGATCTCTGTATTTCCTCAGCTCATTCACTTTGCAAATATTTAATCAGAACCTGATCTGAAAGAAGCTATGTGCTAAATCCTGAAATATAATGCCCACCCCCTCCAATTTTTGTCTTCTTTTCAGTATGGAGGAAGTCTTGCAAAACAGACTTTGGTTGCTGTTGTTGTTTTCCAACAGATGCATTTGAAAGTGTGCTCTCTCAAGAGGAAAATTAAAACAAACAAATGAATAAAAATAGTCCAGCATTATATGGCAATCTACTGTATGATCAGCCCAAGACCACATAGCAAAGTTGCTGTCTCTGGGGATATCCTCTCATCTGTGGAATAGAAATCCCATAAGACAATTCCACTGATTCCAAAAACTCTATGAGTTTATGGTTGAAATTGGATTTCTCCGACTAAAGGTTGTGTGGTCCTATTCAACCTCTTCATTCTGTTTAACAGATAATGAGTTATTTCGATTTGTAAAACAATCACCTGGTAATTGTAACAGAAATAAATTTGTGTTTGTAGAAATTAGTGTGTTATTATCTTTCTGGTGTTTTTAATCTTCTAGTTATAACAACTTTTTAATTTTTATTTATTTACTTATTTTTTACCAAGATATGCCCTCTTCTCTGGTAATTCCCTAAATGATATCCTCATTTGTTGAATGGTAATGAGGAATTCCAAAGCACTCAGATTCCTCAGAGGGGCTCTCACTAAGAAAAATACCCTCAAAACATTCACAAATGCATGCAGCTACATAAAAAGCAAAGGCTATTTAGTTCTATGTTTAATGGAGCCACTGTTTGGCTGGCAAAAATGAGAGAACAATGCTTGGTGTATCAGCCTACTCCATGTTTGACAGTTCCTCTTCCCTAGTCTGAGCTTCCTTTGTGGCTCAGCTGGTAAAGAATCCATCTGCAATGTGGGATACCCAGGTTTGATCCTTGGGTTGGAAAGATCCGTTGGAGAAGGGAATGGCTACCCACTCCAGTATTCTGGCTTGGAAAATTCCAAGGACTGTACAGTCCATGGGGTTGCAAAGAGTCAGACATGACTGAGTGACTTTCACTGTCACCTTCTTTCTTCCCTGGTCTGGGAGAGAATTTGAGAAATAAAGCCATAAGGTACCAGAGACAAGATGTTTATAGTAAATGTTTCAGTGCTTAAACCTACAAACATATTGGCTTTGGACTATTACAAGTTAGGATGCAACAAACACTTGGATATTCAAATCATTAACTAGACATGTCACCCAAGAAAATGTACAGATGGTAAATAAGCACACGAAAGATCCTCAAGATCATATGTTATTAAAGAAATGCAAATTGAATCAAACACCCAACTTGATTTTGAGGTATGGAGGATCAGGTATGAAGTTAGTCCTTGATGGTGACTGATGTCTGTGACATCTTGCTCTGGAAAACTGTATGAAAAGCTGAAGACAGAAGTGACCTCAGTGGTTTTATTTTCTTATGAAATATATACCATCTGTAAGCTACCAAAGATACAACAAGAACTCAGATCTGGACAAGCTGTTTGCACTATACCAGGTATAATGTACCATTTAAGAGATCAAGTTGGTGTTTGAGTTCCATCAAATAATGTCGGATGACTGTGGCTTAGATTTTCCTCATCTATAAAATGGGAATAATAACATGGGCCTCACAGCGTTGTTTAAAGATTAAATGAGACATCATGTACAAAATACTCACTCCAGTACCTGGTATATAATGGTATTTATGTTAACTGCTATTGTGATTCTCCATGTAATCACAATTTCACAACAGGGTCTAGAGTTGCATCCCTTCCTTACATGGCTCCTTCAAGACTTGGGTCTATTCGCTGTTGTTATTCAGTCATTCAGTCATGCCCAGCTCTTTGCAACCCCATGGACTGCAGCACACCAGGCTTCCCTGTCCTTCACCATCTCCCGGAGCTTGCTCAAACTTAATACATCCATTGAGTCAGTGATACCATCCAACCATCTCACCCTCTGTTGTCCCTTTCTCCTCCTGCTTTCAATCTTTCCCAGCATCGGGGTCTCTTCTAATGAATTGGCTCTTCACATCAGGTGGCCAAATTATTGGAGCTTCAACTTCAGCATCAGTCCTTCCAATGAATATTCATTGACTGTTTTGATCTCCTTGCTGTCCAAGGGACTCTCAAGAGTCTTTTTCAACACCACAGTTCAAAAGCATCAATTCTTCAGTGCTCAGTTTTCTTTATGGTCCAACTCTCACATCCGTAAATGACTACTGGTAAAACCACAGCTTTGATGAGATGGATGTTTGTTGCAAAGTAATTTCTCTGATACATGGGCAAACACCCAAAGTGGTGAAAAAAAGTTTTTCAAATGTTTGATATTGTTTTAATACAACCCTGGGGAAGGTTCCAATTCAAGAAGTCTATAGGTAATTGAGCATCACTGTCTTCTTGGGGGCATGTCAAGTGAGTACTGAAGGGGGAAGATGGAGTTTTGCCAGGTTAGTTTTCTTCTGGCACAGAGATTTCTTGGAGGGAGCTATAGCTCTAAACTTTGTGTGCTTGGCGGATGAAGGAGCAGAAGAAGTGAAGGAAAAAAATCAGGAAACACAAGTTAAGAGTAACTGAGAAAGCATGATGCCCACACAAAGAGTCTTCTTAGCTCCCAGGAAGTCAAATGAACTATTTTTTTTTAAATTAAAATCATATAATTTTCTGTGCTTCTTTATCCCCTTTTCAGCAGAGGATTTGTTAATTTGCTGTCTTGCTTTCATAAAATGGTACATTTAAATCATCCCTGAACAATACATGTGTCTATATGGTCCTTACAATTCAAGATTTACACTTACACATTTCATAAAAAACAATACATGTCTTTGGTGTATCATTTACTCAGATGCCACTAAGCCTTTGCTTATGACCTTCTCTTTGACTAAATTGTCCTTCCCCTCCTCTCACAACTAAAATCAGACTCATATTTCAAGCCTTTCCCCCAAAAAATGCTATTTTCTGTTGACATACCCAAGAAAAATTAATGACCATTTTCTCTTTCATCCTATTCTACTTAGTTGAAAAAAATGCTGGTATAATTTAAATATTTGTCTACAAGTCTGAATGCTTATTTAAACTTTAGTTCTGATAGTAAGCCTATAGTAGGTTCTCAAAAGTCTTTATTAGAAAATGATGCTACCCCATGTTTTGAGCGTCAGTTACTTTTCAAATATTAGAGTTTTTCCTCCAAATATAATCTAAATCTCTCCTGGTCTTTTTGAGCATGTTCTCTGATTCCCTTTTTTCCGCTCAAAGTAAAAAAAAAATTATTACTTTTACCCTTATCAAAGAAGTAAAATATTATTAAAGAGACAAAGAATAAAACATTCTCGATAGGGAAAAAACTCCTAATTCAACCAATAAAGCACAAAATAATTCATATTTTGATGGAAATCTTTCCAGAATCCCTTCTTCCTCCTCCAACACAGGCACCCACACAAAGAAAATACAACTCAGTCCATTTTTACTGCCATTGGTAAGCTTCTTGGGCTTCCCTGGTGAAGAATCTGCCTGTAATGCAGGAGACCTGAGTTCGATCCCTGGGTTGGGAAGATCCCCTCGAGGAGGACATGGTAACCCACTCCAGTATTCTTGCCTGGAAAATCCCCATGGACAAAGGGCTACAGTCCATGGGGTTGCAAAGAGTCAGGCACGACTGAGCGACTAAGCACACAAGTACATGGTAAGCTTCTTATACACATCTCCTCATAAAATATTTCTTTACACTTTGGTCTCTGAAGTATGTCTGCTGCTGTAGCAAGTTTCTGCTGCTCATTAACTCCCCAGGAGACCCTTCTGTTAAAAAAGAGTTGAGCTAATTCTTCCTCAGCTTAGTTCATTACCAACACAATTGTCAGCTAAATCCTTATTACAGCTGATTATATAAAAGGGAGGTAAAGCACAGCAGGTGTTTCAGATTTTCAGTGGACTGGGCAGCATTGCAGGGACTAGAGCAATGGCTTCTTGCTTATAATCTGAGTCACAGTGAAGTGGACAGGACAGGGCATTCACATGGGGGAGGAGATAGACAATCTAGGGAGCACAGAGGGAGGGGTGTTGTATGCCGTGCATGCAAGCGTGGATTCACAGAATCCCACAGCAAGGCTCAAAGAGGACTCCTTTGTATCCTTCCTCTACCATGGAAAAATCTGGCTGAAGGAAGTTCATCAACTTGGAAAAGTCTCATGCACGTGAAGTGATGGAATTGCAGAGTCAAACTGGTCCGTCTGGTTTGACATTCCATACCCTGGTGGCTCAGACGGTAAAGCCTCTGTCTACAATGTGGGAGACCCGGGTTCGATCCCTGGGTTGGGAAGATCCCCTGGAGAAGGAAATGGCAGTCCACTCCAGTACTATTGCCTGGAAAATCCCATGGACAGAGGAGCCTGGAAGGCTACAGTCCATGGGGTCACCAAGAGTCAGACACGGCTAAGTGACTTCACTCACCCTGTAAAAAGCATTTCCCATGGCGGCCACAAGAATACCATACTTAGGGCTCTAACAATGGTCTCCCATATGGCTTTCCTGGTGGCTCAGATGGTAAAGAATCTGCCTGCAACGCAGGAGACCCGGGTTCAATCCCTGGGTTAGGAAGATCTCCTGGAGAAAGAAATGGCTATCCACTCCAGTATTCTCACCTGGAGAATTCCATGGACAAAGGAGCCTCATGGGGTACAATCCATGGAGTTGCATAGAGTTGGACATGATTGAGCAAGTAATACTTTTTTCACTTTCATAGTAATTATACAAAAAGAGAACTACAAATCTAAGCACTAAAAATGACCTAATTATACTAACAACTAAGCCATTTTAAATAAAAAGTATAGAAATGAAAGGAAAACTGTGGCTAACATATTTTTTTAACAATGGCAAAAGTATTAAGGTAAGTGTAAAATGATCGATATGCATTAATCTCATTTAATTCTCATAGATTCCCATGAAGTAGTTAGTACTACATGAAGGAGAGTTTGCCTTTGCCTAGATAGAGCCACTCTATCCATCTTTCCCCAGGCTCATCTGTGAATTTCTGTGGACAATCAGCTCCTTCATCCTCTGACTGTCAATTGGGTTCAAACAATGGAAAAAACCTGGCAGGACATCGAGAGGAAGAAGGAGAGAAAGGTCAGGGGCTTTGTATTTCTTGTTCCCTTTTTACAAAGACCACAGCTGGCTGAGTCCTTGGGTGAGTAAGTGTAATCAGGCAGCACTTTCTCTGTGGTTCTCTGTGATTTCAGGTTCAGATAATCACTCCATTCATCCACCGTCCAGGTCCACAGGTCATCAAAGACCACTGAGGTCACTAGCCCTGTGGATTCCCTGTTCACTGCCCACAACTATGTGAATACATCCTGCTGATGATACGGACTGCATTTCACCCCCATTTACTAGTAAGAAATGGATATTCAGAGACATGAGATGGCTTTTCCGAAGTCACAGAGGTACTAACTGTTAGAACTCAGATTCAACCCCAGACCAATAGCAAATCACAGCCCACACCATCCCGCTGTCTCATGGTAATTCTTCTCCCAGCCTATAAAATCCACATTTCAACCCCTGTTTTCTCTGAAGTCCTTGATAGCCTGATGACCCACAGAGCAATGAAAGAAATCCAACTCCTGGATCAGTGGGAAGCAGTAGTAATATCTTCAGCCACCACAGGAGAAAGTACAATTTTATGAACCCAGGTCAGTTAGCATTTTAAAAATGCTATAAATGTTATCTCCAAAATGTACACAGAGTAATTCACTTCTAAAATCCACCCATTAATGATACTAAGTATTTTCAAATATGAAAGAGGATATTTCAAGAAATTTCCATACTCTAACATTCCAATACCAGATTAATGAATGTCTGTACTGCCATTGTGGTTCTTAAATAGATAATACTGCACAAAATTAGAGGGAAGTGACAAAAGTCACTGGAGAATCTCAGGGACAGAGAAGTCTGGTGGGCTACAGTCCACAGGGTCACAAAGGGTCAGACACAACTGAAGCGACTTAGCACATACCCAGAGGGAAGTGTCAAAAGTCAAAGGATAACCTTGTAGAACAGGAAGTCTTTAAAAGGTTATTTATCTGAAAGGCATTGGTCTCCTTACTGGGAAAAGGGGGAAATTGTGGTATCAACAATGCCACACTAGTAGCCAACCAGTAAGATGTGGTAATGGAGAAGGCGATGGCACCCCACTCCAGTACTCTTGCCTGGAAAATCCCATGGGCAGAGGAGCCTGGTAGGCTGCAGTCCATGGGGTTGCTACAAGTCCAACAGGACTGAGCAACTTCACTTTCACTTTTCACTTTCATGCATTGGAGAAGGAAANAGCCATAATTCTGTCTCTTATACACATCTTGACGGCAAAAAATCCTAACTGGAATATGGTTTTGTTATCCTGGATGTCAGTTCACAAATCATGAATTAGGCAGCTCAAGCCAAGTGGCACCTAGCAGTAAAACTGGCATTTCTCAAAATATTGGCAGATCGAGCGAGCAACTGTTGATTTTAAATGTTTAATGAGCAATATGTTACTTATTCCAGTAATATTGTTGTGTTTGCCTAACCTTTCTCAGACTGCCTCCTTCTGCTTTATTGCTGGAAAGCTTCCAGAAAGGAAGGGGTGAGTTAGGGAGGGGAGAGAGGGTGGACCAAATGAGGAAGAACTCTAAGAAAAAGCTAATTAAAACTGCTCTCCTGATAATGGGGAACTATTCATGTCTTCTCAGTTCATAACTCAGGGATTTTATGAAATCCAAGCCTGTTGTTCCTCACATGTTTATGATCATAACAGAGGAAAAAAGCATAAAGGAAGAGAAAAAGAGAATGGAAGAGGGATAAGTAAAGCTTCCAAGAGTGGTTGAAATAAGCGGCAGAGGATAACAGGGAAGTCCTGGGTGAGACCCTGAGAGTGAGTTCATGATGACAGGAACACAGGTGAAGTCATTGCACAGGGTTGTGATGAAGGGGTCTTGGTCCAGACAATAGACTTATGGCAGGATTGCAACTGAACTCAGATCAGTGGAGCAAAAGAATAAGGGAAAAATCAATAGTAGCTTCATACTTTGTGGCAGAAAACATTTTCTACTTGGACCTCCGTGTAGTAACACACTGCCAACACATGTTCATTTCTTAGCAGTATGAGTCTGAATACATTATACTGGTCAGTACAGAAATTAAACTGGTGGAAATTAAACTTTCCTCAAAGTAAAGTGAATGAGTGCTATGAAACTCTGAATATCATTTGTTGCTTCAAAAAACAATTAGCTTTCTTTATCAGAACTATTTCTTTGAGCAGGAGTGAATAAGGAGCTCAAAGACATTACTAAGTTTAAAATCCTCTACAAGACTAAGACATAATTCATGCAAAAGATCTGAAACAGTAGGGGTGTGAAGGTGAAGATAACCATAGGACTGATTAGCATAAAAGATTAGCTACAGAGACAAATCTCCCAAACACAGTCCTCATTATAGTTTGGAACAGAAAGGAATTCCTCAGTGCTCTTTCTAATGAAGGAAGGAAAAGAAAAAATCAATCCACCAGTGTTTAGAAGTTAGGGGAAGGATTTTACCTTTATAGAAATATACCATCAGCATTAGCAGTAGTGTCCCTAAACTTCAGAACAACATTGTTGTATAGAGCTCAGCCAGGGTCACATTTTGTAAGGTTACTTCAAAATATAAGCATATTTTCACTTTTCCTTGGTTGTGATCCTGTAGAGAGGAACTATAATTTTCCTTAATGCAGTCATAAGACTTATTTTTAGTATTAGGTCCAAGACCCCTGGGACTGATGCTGATGAGCTGAGAACAAGCACAGTTTCCATAACCTAGCAAGCTTTACTTTGTCCTCTGACCACAGTCTTTAACCCTGGCAGTGAACTCTCAAATAAATATTCAGTCATAACCACAATGGCTTGTCAAAGACAAATCATCTGATTCATCATCAGAAAGTCATCATTTATTGAATATCTACTAAGTGACATAGTGATATTTGGGGTAATATTAAATTATTCTGGACCCTCTAGTAATACATGTCTATTTATAGAGATATGGCTACAGCTTATTGAATTTGTTAAAATGGAATACTGCAGCCACTTCTAAAGCCCCTACTTTCATCTCTCACTCAATTAAATATTTCAGTACAGTTTAGTGCGGGTATGAAGTCATCTTATTTGGGAAGTGAAGATAAAAAATACAATTGGAAAAAATAAATTCAAATGATAGATTAAGATTACTTGGCTGGTTTTCTCTGATAGAAAGGAACAGGATAATATCTCTTCTGAGAAAAATATTTGGGAGAGAATCTCCAGAATAATTTGTGATTTGGACTAAAAGTAGACAGTCTGTGTTACATTTGTTTTACTGTTACTTCTAATCTATCCATCATGAAGTTGTTATAGAAAGAAAGAAAAGCAATAATATTCTTTCATATGATTGTTACAAGAGATTCCTGTGATAATATAGATATATGTAGAAAGACTTAAAAAATTAGTTCCATTAAATGTATGTTTTTATTTGAGGAGTACCCCATTTGTTTGTTTGTTTAATTATCTGCTATGTTCTGTGAACACCTTACTTTTTAATAAAGCACTTATTCTTGAGATAACAATTTAAGTGACTTTTTCTTAGGTGATATTGCCTTCTTAGCACTGAACAGGTTGTGACTTAGACTTAATCAAATAATCACACACACATATACACACACACATTTGAGAGGCAAGCTTCATGAACATGAAAATGGGTTGGTTTTATTCCCCTTCCTGTCTTTAATACCTAACACAGGGTCTGACATGTAACAGGCACTCAATAACATATTTAGTTGATGATACAAATAAATGGATAAGTCAATGAACAAATGGAGAGGCAGGGATATAAAGATAAATAGAGCTGGAGATCTCACGTTAGGAATTCCATCATCTATTCAGGGAGACAGAAATATATACAAACAATATCAGAACAACCTGATCAAGGCCACCATGATTGCATGAACAAAATTACTGGCAATTATAGGCAGACCAAAAAGAGTTTAGGCTGAGAATAGGGGTAATTTTGAGTAGGAGGAGGAAACAGAAGGGAAGATGCTGAGAAAAGCTTCATAAAGGAGCTGTCATGTGGACTGATTCTTGAAGGTTGACTTAGAAAAAGCCCAGAAAGAGAGGAGAGGAATGTCTTTCTGGAGGAAGAGGGAAGGCATGTTTTGTTTGCATTAATCTGTACGCTGAAATCTAAAGTTCCATTATGCCAAACAAAACAAACGGATGTTTTGCAATAGTCAAGGCTTGATTAGATTTAAACATACAATAAAATTTCTGGAATAGCTCCAAGAGGGAAGAATAAACCTATAATATGGCAGAGCTCAGAGTGTAAAGTATTTCTAAGAACATGCAGACTCTGACCCATGCAAATGAGTAGTGGCCAGCTCCTTTGGGCATGCAGTTTTATGGACTGATTCCTGAATGGCAGGTCGAATCCTGGGATAATCCACACAGGGGACAAAGGAAGAGCAAGCTAGAGATTCTCCAATAGCCTAGGACAAGAATGCTATGAAATTTAACTGTGTGCATTTACTTATAAATGTATAGCACTTGGTAATTTGCATGTATTACCTTTTTTGAACTTCATAGCCATCTTATAAGGTCATCAAGAAAGGTATTATAACCTCTATTTTACAGATGAGGAAAGTGAACTTTGGAGACTGTCAATGACTTGCTCAAAGTTAATGGCAAAGCTATAAACTCGGGATCCTTAAATTCAGTTCCAAGATTCGGTTATACTACACAGACTTACTTATTTTATAAAACAAAATGAAACAAAGCAAGTAAAATAAGGTAGAATGACCAGAAAAACCCAATGCAAATGTTAAAGCAAATTTTCTGACTCTCTTGCTATAACAGAAAGTTTTAAAATCTGATCTAACTATACTTGATCTATTCACCAAATATCTCTTATCTTAGAATATGTGTCTCTCTTTTTTCTGTATTTCTGAATTTCTTCTCTCTCAAGCTATAGATCTTTTTTTCAGTCTAGTCCCTTTTTCCAATTTCTAAAATAGAATTTCTAGACATAGTTAAAAACACAGACTTCAAATCCCACTGCTGGACATATACCCTGCTGCTGCTGCTAAGTCGCTTCAGTCGTGTCTGACTCTGTGTAACCCCACAGACAGCAGCCCGTTGGGCTCCATCATCCCTGGGATTCTCCAGGCAAGAACACTGGAGTGGGTTGCCATTTCCTTCTCCAATGCATGAAAGTGAAAAGTGAAAGTGAAGTCGCTCAGTCATGTCTGACTCAGTGACCCCATGGACTGCAGCCTACCAGGCTCCTCTGTCCATGGGATTTTCCAGGCAAGAGTACTAGAGTGGGATGCCATTGCCTTCTCTGGACATATACCCTGAGAAAGCCATAATTCAAAAAGATATATGCAACCAGTGTTCACTACAGCACTGTTTACACTAGCCAAGACATGGAAGCAACCCAAATGTCCATTAGCAGAAGAAAGGATAAAGACGATATGGTACATATATACAATGGAACATTACTTAGCCATAAAAAAGAATGAAACTGTGCCATTTGCAGACATGTGGATGGACATAGAGACTGTCAAACAGCATGAAGTAAGGCAGAAAGAGAAAAACAAATATCATCTATTAATGCATATATGTGGAATCTAGAAACGTGGTATAGATGAACTTATTTGCAAAATGAAAATAGAGACGTAGAAAAAAAAATGTATGAATATTAAGGGCAGAAGGAGGAATGGGATGGATTGGGAGATTGGTATTGACATATATACACTATTATGTATAAAATAGATAACTAATGAGACCCTACTGCATAGCACATGAAACTCTACTCTATGCTCTGTGGCGACCTAAATGGGAAGGAAGTCCAAGGGAGAGGGGATATACATATGCATAGGGCTGATTCATGCTGCTGTATGGCAGAAACTAAGACAGCATT
Source organism: Neotragus pygmaeus (assembly GCA_006410875.1). Classification (NCBI taxonomy): domain Eukaryota; kingdom Metazoa; phylum Chordata; class Mammalia; order Artiodactyla; family Bovidae; genus Neotragus; species Neotragus pygmaeus. Next base: position 163,395 of record SJYV01009037.1, on the reverse strand, counting down.
ATAAAGCAACTATACACCAATAATTTTTTTTTTTAATTTAAAAAGCATGGACTTCAGAGCTAGACAGAGTTGGATTCAAATCCTGATTCTGTCACTTATTTTTATAATCTTGAAAAACTAATTCTGATGCCTCTCTGTGTCTTACAATATCTCTAAATATATGCATATGTTATGTATTTTATATTTATATATGTATAAATTATATATATATACTATATATCTTATCTATGGATATTATACTTCCTGAATTAATAAATTAATATGTGTGGAATTGCTTACTACATGCCTAGGTCACAGTAAGCTCTCAATACATATTTGTTTAGAGCACTAATGTTAGTTCTCTTCTCCCTCCCCACTATCTGTATGATTTTAGGCCAGATACTTAATAACTCAGAGCTTCAGTTTCCTCATCTGTAGAGATAATAGTACTTGTATTAAAGTTTTCAAGAAGGTTGAGTAATATAATTCATATCCTTAGCACATAGTTTTCACTCAATAAAAACTTGTGATTTTTCCTCATCCTTTTAGTATTTTCATTCTGCACACCATTTAAACTCTTCATTTATCCGTTCTCAAGGATCTCAATTCTGTTTACTTTTTTACCTTCTATTGTAGTCCTTCTCCTGGCACTGTTGACTCTCTTCTTTTCAGATTTCTACTTCCTATTTTCTATCTCACACTCTTCTGTTATCCCCTTTCTTAATCCCTGATGCCTTTCCACTCACCTTTGCCACCTCTTCAAGAGCTGAAGTAGAGACTAGGTGATGTCTAAAGATGGCTGAGGGAGAAATCCCACCTGCCCGGAGGACTTTCCAAGCTGTTCTAAGCACTGAAGAATGAATGATTTAGATGCCTTTGATTTTGGAGAATGAAGATAACAAAATTTATTGAACAATGAGGATCATCAATTCATCTCTTTCCATATTTGCAAGTACACACACACACACAGAGACAAGTCTACTCAAGAAGTATGCATGTGATCACTTCCTTACTCATTCTTGTAAGTCCTTTTATCTTCACATTTATTTTTAATTTTTCTTCTCTTGTTTTCATGACTTCAGAAATAAAGTATGTAAACCAATAGAAATCTGAGAAGAAATTAAAAAGGACATAAAAAGGAGATGCTGAGATATAAACAACTAGACATGAACACTTTAATACTTTGAGAACTAGCATCCTCTTAACTGTATCAGCTAAGCTGCACACTTATTCTGAGCAGCTTATAATTCTTCTTTCTCACAAGGCCCTCTGCTACATGTTTCTGAGTCCAGCTGGTGACTGCTTTATGTCTTGAAGCAAAAGGATTGACAGTGTACATCATACTTTTTCCAGCTGTATAGAGCAGATGCTGTTTCCTGCTTTGCTTATTCACTTAAATGTTTATTTCTTCCTAGAATCTTACAAAGCATCAACAGTATCCCAAGACCATCAGGGCACCTTCAGGTAGGACAAAGAGGGAAAAATGTAAACAAGTAGGAAATTGGAGACACTTTCTCTCTTTTTATCTCTGTCTCATACACACACACATATATTACTTTCAGGTTGGTTTCCTTTGTACATTAAAATAATGTGCAAAGCAATTTCAGTTGCTGTTTGTACATTGGAATAATTTTAACAGGGTTGTCCTTTCTTTAGACTTTATTTCAGCCCTGCACTGCTAACATTTTTCCTTTTAACTCACTGCCTTTTCTGAAATCTTCTAGGGACTTTGGAATCTTCTCTAGTAAGGTTGATTTCCCAGGGCTTCACTTTTCTAAGGCCAATTGTCTTCTGATTTCCTGTGGCCATTCTTTGTCTGTGCTGTATAGACTTAGTCTTGAGCCTTGACTCAGAACAAAGAGGACAATTTAAAAGGGGGAAGGGGGAATGAATATTTCTCCATTTCAGGGTCTAAACCATTTAGCCATTCCAGGCTGCCAGTCCTTATGAGAATGTCATGCCATTTCTTCTATGGTCCATCAATTTTAAGAACTCCCAGGCAGCATAAAATGAGAAAGACGTTTATTGTGAATTTGGGATAACACAATTCTCAGTGGGGAAAACTTTTCAACTCTTGGAAATATAATTTCTTGTTTCATAATTTGAAAGCTCCATGACCAATTCTTGAGCGTTTCTCTCCCATGTTGTTGTTGGGCGTTTGTGTGTGATTTCATATAATGGCTTTTCTCTGCTGTGAGAACCCAAATGCTGTGCACCTTGTGGGTTTGTGATCACTGTCTCTCCAGCAGGCAAAAACAATGCCTGGGGCCTTTTTGGCTTTTTTGGAAAGAAACAAATATAAGGCTGTTCGTCTAACTTTTACTGTATTTCACCTGGGAGCAACACCGTGGCCAGCACAGAACTCTCTTCTGTGGAAACTCTCAAGATGAAAGCTAAAGTATTACAGTTCAGACCTGCAGCCAGAATTTTGAATGCTTTTTTCATATCATGGCCAGTTTGTTGAGTTCAGGGCAAAGGGGACCTGTGAACCAAGGGGATCTTGCAAAGTTTTGCAGTGAGGGTGCACCCCTGGATCATCCCCATAGTGTTAAAACACAGATTCTTGTGCCACAAGATATTTTTCTTGTTTTAATATTTTAAAATTGCTCTAAAGTGCAAAACCACTCCTAATTACTGGCTATACAAGAAATATGTAAAGGTCACAATTGGTCCATGGGTTATAGCTTGCTAATTCCGTCTCTGCACCAGTATTGGTTCCAACTTAAGACAAACTTGGGGGGAAAAATTAAAGCTCAATCTCAGGAAATATTTCTTTCAAGAACATTTTTGACTATCAATAAAATAATAGGATAGATATAGATTTCTAGATATATGCCATCAGTGAAAGATTTTCAATCAGGAAAGACATCTGTGTTAAATCTCTAATCTTACATTTTAAAAGTGGTTCATCAGTTATCAGGCAAGTTATGCACTGTTCATTAGATTCAAAAGAAAGAAACTAGAATATTCAAAGGGCTTCTCAGGTGGTGCTAGTGGTAAAGAACCCACCTACCAATGCAAGAGATATAAGAAATGCAGATTCAATCCCTGGGTCAGGAAGATCCCATGGAGGAGGGTAAGGCAACCCCACTCCAATACTCTTGCCTAGAGTATCCCATGGACAGAGGAGCCTTGTGAGTCAGACACAACTTTAGCAACTTAGCACATATGCAGAATATTCAAAAGTAATGAATATAGACAGTTAAAGCAATTTTATTATTAACTAGTTGTTATTAATATAATGATTTCCTAAGTAGTAACATATTCTTTTACATTTTAGTATTGTCTTCTTATGCTTTGTTTTATCTTCACTGCATAACAGTTGTCAGGTTAAATTCTCTACTATACTTTTTATTCTGAGGAGCTGGTACTCATTACAAAAGAGAGCCACCCTTCCTGTGTTTGTAGACTCTCTCTCTCTCTCTTTCTCTCTCAGTAGCATGAGATATAGAGAGTTCAACTTTGTGAAGAACCCAAGTATGTCAATCACCTGATTTCATCTACCTTTCCACTTATGTCCATCAAAGTTTGAGCTTGGCAGTTGATCTACCATCCCTTTATATCTCTTGATTTTAGTTTATCTCTTCAGTTTGATTGCACTGATTTGTTCTTTAAAAACTCTTCAGTGGCTTTCAAACTATATTCTAAGGAACCCTGGCATTCCAGAAACTGAACTTAGGGTTCTGCTGCTAAAATCGAATATTGGCATTTTTTTACTGATTCATAGAAGGAAAACATTACTGAATAAAATACAATGTTATTGATTGAAGGTTGTCCCATAAAACATTCTCAAAATTTTTAATGTCTATACCATTTTTTTTTCTGAATTAAAATCAAACAATCCAATGCAGGTATAGGATGAACAAAATCACATAGTCAAATATTTAGCTTCTTGTATTTGAGTATATTGTTAGACAAACAGTACTATTGAAAGGTTATTGCTGAGCTGTGAAAGACACCAGGATTCTTGGCCTCTGGAAAAGAGGAATTCAATCCTGGGCCAGTGGCAAGGCTTGATTGCTCAGAGAGTTTGTGTAATAAAGTTTTATTAAGGTGTAAAAGAGATAGACAAAGCTTTTGACATAGACATCAGAAGAGGGCAGAAAGAGTGCCCCCCTTGTTAGTTTTAGCAAGCTATTTTATGTCTATTAGAAAGCTATTAATCAGATAAGAGAGACACCTCCAGGCTGAGGGAGTTTCACCAGGCCCGTCTCCCACAATATGCATTTTTGAGACAGGATGGCACGAGGTGTGTCATCCCCCAGCCGTAAAACAGTTGATATGAATACTGGTTTGTTGAGCTATTATCAGCCCCAGGTTTGAGAAAAGAAAAAATTAGTCTTAGGTGGAACCATTTTGAAGAAAGTCAAATTCCAAAGCAAATGCATAGTTTCACTAACACAGATTAAGAAAAACATTTCCATAAGAAAAATGCATTGGTTAGCTCAAGGTTTGAGAAACGTTGAGTTCAGATGGAACCAGGTGTCAACATGGCAACACAGAATTTTAAAAGAAACCTTTTAATTTTGTATAGAAAAGGAAAAAAATATGATACTTGTAGTTTGAGTCTTCCTGCCACTTAAGGGAGAGATAAAAATTATCTGACAGTTACATCCTATTTCCTGTTTGGAGATCCCTGGCCTTCCTGCTTGTTACCCTCTCACCATGATTATCCAGTACTCTGCTACCTGAAAAATTTTGAGAACCTATGTCCTGGATTATAATTTGGAAAATTTACAGCACCCCCATTTCTTGTGCCAGTGGCTGATAGCTCTCATGCATGACAGCACTCAACAGTTCTTTAGGTAGATTTCATTAAATAAGTGTTGAACATAAGGACAAAACTTTATTTTTATCCCTGATGTGCAGAGAGTACTTTGACAACCTGCCCTTAGATTACCTGGAACTGTATCAAAGCCAGGGATGTTGGTTAAAAAAAAAAAAAAAAAATTGTTTGAGCCTCTAGTCTTTTAAAGAAGCCTAAAGGTTATCACTATGTTGACAGGAATGACCACTCCTAACTTTTGTGACCCTTAAGCTTTTCTGTACCTAGCCACTTTTGCTCATCTATTCATTAACTTTCAGATTGTAGGACAGATAGCCACTTCTTAGCATGGTGATTATATGTCATACAAAGGAACTATTTTTGTGACTAGGCTTAGCTTCAACCAACCAAAATGAGGCGGGCTGCCCTGACTGCCAACAGGCTGATTTTTCAGGTATCTGTGAATCTACTCTAGGCTCCTTTTCTTCCTCACAATCTGATTTGCTAGATTTCTTCCTATGATCTCCAGGTGCCCCACTCCACGGCCTTCTTGGTTTCTGCATGGTCCCCTCCCCGTGCTTTCCTGCTTTCACATCTTCCCTGTGATCTCCTCCATCCCTAAACACAGCAGGTCAGGCAGTGCTCTTGTCCAAGAGGCACTGCTATATTTGCCTCCGGGTGAAGCCATCTTCCCAAAGGTAGTGATTTGAGGTGCTTAACTTTTTCTGCAAGCAAGGTTTGTTAGACCAGGAATCTCAAAGGTCATCGGTACATGTTATGGTGAGATATTGATATAAGCAACTTTCATATTCTGGAAACCAGCAGTATTTTAGAATAGTATATAAAGAAGAGGAAGCTGAATAAATTTAAGAGTCTATTGATTTTTTTAAATACATTCCAAGACATCCTGCTCAGAGTTTAACCAATTACCTTCTGAAAACCTGGACATTATTGCTCTTATCAAGACATGGATCAACAAGTTTAAAAGACCCCTACCATGACCTCAAATGAACCCAAAGATTTTGAGTGTGTTTTATACCTATTCCAAGACTTATTTATTTATAAATATCATAAGCTATGACTTTTTCATCCCTATCTGTAATTAATTTCACACTACAACTTCGATATTAGTGAGAATTATTTCCTGTCTCACTGTTAGCTCCACATTTAGATGTGTGTTCAGTGTGGTATTGAGATGCGACCACTCTTTTCCAACACCAGTCCAGTCCGTGTGTTCCTCAGGACCTCTTCCCACAGCTCCCTGTTCTGATTCCCTGCAGGCTGACAAGTCCTTTAAGTATTCATTGAGAATTAAGACATTAGCTGATAAAAGGTGCATTAATATTTGCATTGTTAAAAGAGTTTTAATGGGAAAATAATTAAGCTTTGAAGTTTGATATCTTTGAGGCAATTTATGTCGATCAGTGGTAAAGAATCCACCTACAGTGCAGGAGACTGCCTGCAATGCAGGAGACTCGGGTTTGATCCCTGGGTTGAGAAGATCTCCTGGTGAAGGAAATGGCAACCCACTCCAGTATTTTTGTGGGAAATCCCACAAGAGGACAGAGGTGCCTGGGGGGCTACAGTCCATGAGGTCACAAGAGTAGGACATGACTTAGCAACCAAACCCACCACCCTCATCCTGTCTGGCAACCTGTCAAATCTCACCACACAGGCAGCCTCTGCTTTGTATTAGTGTATCTACTTACACCTCATGTTGGCCACATGTAATTTCCATGCAAACTCTACAGCCACACTGCAAGAGTACGAGGTTAGGATAGCTCAGAATCCTATGTCACATGATCCGAGGAAATGAAATCTATCTGTTTACAAATTAATTACTCTTAGAAAATCTTCTAATTCTTGAGAAGGTCAGCAGCCATCCATCTGTCATTCTTCAAGTTCGCAGATAGCTTATCCACTGATCAAAGGTGCATTTGTCACAAAATTCATGCATAATGGAGGTAGGAAAGGCAGTTTGTGTTTTCTTTTCCAACTTTGCATGTAAATGAGTTGTTCTTGGTGATTTTTACAGTATAAAAATCTAGTGATCATGTCAGGCAAAACACAGTGAACTACAGGAGCAAGAGAGAGAAAGGAAAGGAAAGGACAGCAAACAATTAGGAACTGAGACCCAAGCCTTGTTTAGCATTCCAGGCAGGCCAGCAGGTAGTCAGCACTGGTTGTTGTAGTATCTAGCAGTGGTAGGCAAGATGGAGATTAGTCCCAGGAATAGGGTCACACAAACATCTTGGCTCTGCTATTTATTTTCTGTGTGATGTTGGGCAAGTTTCTTAACTTTACTAAACTTAAGTAGCTTCATTTTTAAATAAAGAGAAAAGAATAAGCCTGTACAGATAGATGAGCTAGTATATGTAAGAAGCCTGCATGTTACAAAGTGGTATGAACAAACAGAAGAATTGTTAGCTCAGTGATGGGACTTGAGTGTCAAGTTCAATGCAGAACATTGATTCTTCTCTTGATAATTTAACTTTTCTCCTTCAATCTCCCCCAACCTAAAAATTGGATTGATCCCCAATCCCAGGTGAACGCTAAACCTGCCAACTGCATTTAGAGAGAAGAAAGGGGATAGTAGTAGTCTGAATGTCAGACTATTGAGATCAGCTGCATGAGTACCAAATGTAGGTGTGCCCAAGTAGTAGTGAGCTGTATAAACATACGGGTCTCACCTCAGGCAGTTCTGATGAATAAGTCTGTTGAAGAGCCCAGTGATCTGCTTGTCTAAGCTCCCAGTGTGGTTCTTACACATGTCATCTATGGATCACAGTTTGAGAGGCACTGGAATAGATGCTGGCAGGAACCTGAGATAAGCTGATCACTATGCCTAGGCACAATATTTGCATAATTTTTCTAAAGTGAAAACAAAAGGGAAGAAATGCTGATCCATGCAGCTACCTTTTATTTCAAAAACAGCAGCAAGTTTTAAAATTCATTTGAGGTGACGTGATCCTCAAATAGCTGATGCATGGAGGCCATTTGTAAAGGTTATAGAGTAATGTATTCGACAGCATATTTGACTGAAGTTTATCAAATGCAGAGAAAATCTACTCAAAATGGTAATTTTTAATAGCCCTTACAGAAAAGTCCATGGTCTCACTTCAGTGAAGCCATTTCTAGGACATGCATAAATAATTACAGCCCAAGTTGCCTGCTTTCTAAATATGCAGTCCTTGGATCTACTTCAGAGACTCTTAAATAAATGGATAATGGGCTTCCCTGGTGGCTCAGATGGTAAAGAACCCATTTGCAATGCGGGAGACCTGGGTTCCATCCCTGGGTTGGGAAGATTCCCTGGAAGAGGGCATGGCAACCCTCTCCAGTATTCTTGCCTGGAGAATCCTCATGAACAGAGGAACTTTTGAGCTGTAGTCCATGGCTTTGCAAAGAGCTGGACACAACTGAGCGACTAACACACACACACAGTGTACTCAGTAGAGAGGTTGTCTTAGTCAGTTCAGATTGCTATACCAAAGCTTCATAGACTGGATGGTTTAAACAACAAATACTTATATCACACAGTTCTGGAGGCTAAGACATCCAAGATCAAGGGGCCAGCAGATTCAGTATCCAGTGAGAACTCACTTCTTGGTTCATATACAGCAGTCTCCTTCCTGTGTCCTCACATGACTGAAGGGGCCAGAGAGCTCTTTGGGACCTCTTTTATAAGGGCACTACTCCCATTCATGAGAACTCCACCCCCATGGAGTTCCAAAAGGCCCTTCATCCTAGTACCATCACAGTGAGGGTGATGAATTTCAACATATGAACTTTGGGAGAACACAAATATTCAGTCTATAACAATATGCTTTGCAATTCTCAAGTGTCTTCAACAAGCATTTGACAAGTCCTAGACTGAAATCTTTCCTGGTGGCTCAGATGGTAAAGAATCTGCCTGCAATGCGGGAGACCTAGGTTTAATCCCTGGGTTAGGAAGATCCCCTAGAGCGGGGCATGGCAACCCACTCTAGTATTCCTGCCTGGAGGATCCCTATGGACAGAGGCATCTGGCAGGCTGCAGTCCATGGAGTTACAAATAGTCGGACACGACTGAGCGACTAAGCACAGCACACAGCACAGATTGAAATCTATTTGCAACTGAATCTCTATATATACAGTTATTTTTATGGTTGCAGGGAGATCTTTATAATGTAAGAATGAGAAGTAAGGTAAAAATGAGAAGGAAAACCTTCTAAGGAGATCGATCAGCTTCCTAGAGTAAGACAAAATGGCTTCAACACCGACCTGGGAAGTTGTCTGATATAAACAAATGATTGAGTACATTTATGTGCTTGGTTGAGATACAAAGTTTTGTGCTATATACTGTGGGGAAAAAAAAAACCTGAGCCTAATATTTTTGTATGACAAGTATTATTTAGTACCTGTTCTCTCCATCCATAAAAGGTCTCTATATAGATCCTATAAATTGTATACTTTTAAGGAAGTAATTTCATGATTCTTGCTTGTTAGGCCTTAGGGGGCCTAAGCCACTAGTGAATTTAGAAGTCCCCCAGGATGGGGGCAGGGGGAAGATAAGTTGAGTTTTGCTTGGGCTGAAGGAATATAAAAGAAGAAAAACACTAGAAAGAAAGGATAGATTCTTTCTACCTACACCTCAGACCTCCTCCCCTTTTCTGAAAGGCTCTTGGTTCATATCATTACAGAAAATCAAGTTGAGATTGTTCTCAGAATATGCAGGTCCTGTGGCTATGATAAAGGGTACAGAGATTTCTGTGTAGTTCTGCTGCATCAAGGCTAGTAGGCTAGTAATCAATGATAGAAAGAGAGGACTTTACAAGCCTCCAGCCTCAGAAGAATGGAGTTATTGACAACTAGATGATGGGTCAAGTTCATAGTTTAGCCCCAGTGGGGCACTGGAGTGAAATATGAGTGCCAGCAACATGGACCAAAGAACACCCAAGCAAGCTGGTCAGCAGGGTGGAGAACAGGAAGAGAAAAAGTGTCTGACTGTGCATACAGGTACCTGCCACATTCTGGGTAAACACGGACGTCCAGACCCGTCTCAATAGTGGATGAAGGGCTTCTAACAATTGGTCATGCTTTAGGCGCACTGATTCAGAGCAGAGTGGGCCTGCAGGTCACAATTTTTTAATAGCCACAGTACAGGAGGTAGACTGAAGCAGACAATACCCACGTAGTGTTAAAATTCCTTAATGTATGCTAATTAGAGAATTGCTCTGATTTTATGTGGTATCAACTTCCTTGCTACCATTCCTCCTGTCATTTGATAATGGCATCTTATTTTCCCATTAATTCTTCTTTCCTTATGCCAGAAATAGAAAAAGCTCAGAGATTTTCTTTTTCATTATGAGAAACCTGCCCTGAGGATAACAGCCACAAGGGTGGGTAAATCTTTCCCCCAGACTGAAATTGCTAAATCCAATTCCATTTTTAAGAAACTTTTAATATAGAAATAATATATGATCTATGTCAAAAATTCAAGCAGTAGAGGGAGCATAAGATGAAGAGAAATTTCCTGACCACATGCTTCTGCCTCTCATGATTCCATAATCCATAAATCAGACTGCAAGTAATATTGTGTAGATATTGTGCACATACAAGCAAATATGTTTAAAAGTACACATATGAATACATGCATTTATGTATATATGTGAGTACAAAAGAGATATACATAGTACTTTATAACCAACAATCTTTTTATAACTAGATAGAGTTATAGCATATGAATGAAACTTTCTTAAGTGAATATATTTATATGAAAAACACATAATATATACTAGATATAACAGTGCAAGCTTTCTGGTGGCTCAGACATTAAAGAATAAACCTGCAATGCGGAGACTTGGATTTGATCCCTAGGGTGGGAAGATCCCCTGGAGAAGGGAATGACTACCCACTCCAGTATTCTTTCCTGGAGGATTTCATGGACAGAGACGCTGGTGAGCTACAGTTCATGGGGTCTCAAAGAGTTGGACATGACTAAATGACTAAGCACACACACACATACACATACACACAAAACAGTAAAAAATACTTTGTGACGAACTTTTCATTAGTTTGCTTTGTAATTTTACAACAGTACAGCATTCATGAAAAAAATAGGTTTTGCTTATCTGTAATTTTCATAGGTGGGCATTTATACTATATTGATTGCTTTATTTATTTCACACAATATTGTTTGGGAGATTGCCCACATGCTGTATAGAGCTGTCATCTTTTCAATTTCTTTGCTGTCTACGATTCTGTTATATGAATATGCCACAATCTATTTAATCTCTTCACAATGTGGGTGCCTCCAATGCTGCTGTGAACATCTCTGCACATAGTAGTGGAATTGTTGGATCACTTCATGTCCTCAGCTTTAGTAGGTATTGTCAGACTGTCTCCCAAATAGTCAGTCTGCCCTGCTGACTTTGAAAATTCAACTTTTTAAGGAATTTGGCCCTTTTATGTCATGTGTGTGCATGTGTGCTTGGTTGCTGAGCCATGTCTGACTCTTGGCATCCCCATGGACTATAACTAGCCAGACCCCTCAGTCCATGGGATTTTTCAGGCAAGAATACTTGAGTGGGCTGCCATGCCCTCCTCCAGGGGATCTTCCCAACTCAGGGATTGAACCCTTGTCTCTGGTGTCTCCTGCATTGCAGGCAGATTCTTTACCACTAGTGCCAACTGGAAGCAACTATTTTATGTCACGTGTGCCTAGTCCCTCAGTCATGTCTGACTCTTGCAACCCCGTGGACGGTAACCTGCCAGGCTCCTCTGTCCGTGGGGTTACACCAGGCAAGAATACTGGAGTGTGTCGCCATTCCCTTCTCTAGGGGATCTTCCTGACCCAGGAATCCAGGTCTCCTGCACTGCAAGCAGATTCTTTACTGACTGAGCTACAGGGGAAGCCCCTTTTATGTCATATGTATTTTAAATACATTTTTAGTCTTAATATTTATGTATTAATTTTGTTGATGAAGATTCAATTCCTGAGTAAAGAAGATCCCCTGGAGAAAGAAATGGCAACCCACTCCAGTAGTCTTACCTGGAGAGTCCCTTGGACAGAGGAGCCTGGCAGGGGTCCATGCGGTCTCAAGAGTAGGACAGGACTTAGTGACTAAACCACCACCACTCATATGAAATACAACCAGGGCCTTCCAGGGGTATCTAATTGTAGCTATCCTTGATAAGTGTGTAAGTTCCATAGAGTTAGGAATAATATATTTCTTCTACTTCCTCTAATTCTTGTAATTCTGGTTTAAATATTGGCCTCACGTGGTAGCAATAGATGCTTGGCAAATGACTGTTTGTACTTGTACTCAGAAACCATGCTCTACTGTTCAGATCAAAATCCACTAGCATACGTATTTTTAAGTATTTAGGTCTTATTATACCAAAACTTTGTATTTTGAATTGTTACTCTTATTCAGCATTGGGAGTCACCCTAACTCTATCCCCTTTACCGCATTGATGATTAATTCCTTTTTTTTTTTTTTTCTGGCTGTAGTTATCTTCTTCGTTTATAAAGAGCTCAGAAAATAAATGAACAGATATAAAAGAGAAGTATTAAAAAATAAGTAGTTTTATTCTTCACCTATATCCAATTATTTGGACTTCCCTGGTGGCTCAGTGGTAGAGAATCTGCCTGCCAAAGCATGAGACACAGGTTTAATCCCTGGGTTGGGAAGATCCCGTGGAGAAGGGTATGGCAACCCACGCCAGTATTCTTGCCTGGAGAAGAATACTGTGGACAGAGGAGCCTGGTAGGCTAATAGTCCATGGGATCACAAGAGTCAGACACAACTTAGAGACTAAATAACAACAGCTGTTTAAACAACAATATCCAGCTGTTTAAACAACAATATCCAGCTGTTTAAAAGGAATCTCCACTTGAATGTTTAAGATATGAAAATTCATTTTATAACACACACACACACACACACCCCAGCTGCATAAAAATATCATTCAGTCCACAAATCAGTCAAACCAAGAACTTCGGGGCCACCCCTTTCCCTCACTTGCCACTTTAATTAGAGTGGAGTGTGTGAAAGCAGCGCCCTCCCATCAGGGGAAGGCAGTCAAGGCAGTCTTCGGGGCTTGCTTCATTTCAATCATTTAAACCTCTGTGGTGGCCTTTTCCTCTCCCTTTGTTTTTATTTTAAAAGAAGTGGAGGAAACATCCTCACACAGTGCTTTTTAAACGAAGTGACTTGTCAAGTCAGAGACTGTGGCAGTAATCGGAAAGGCAGTAAATTTAGCGACCCTCACTTGCACCGACAGCCTGTCACGCACTTGAAACGTAAATAGCGGTGGAGACAAATCGCTGCTGTTTTCTTATTAAGTGCTGGCCCACTGGCCTCATAGCCTCGCCTGGGCCCACCCTGGGAGGGCGACTGCTGTCCAGAGTAGGCATGAGCCGTCTCCTTGTCTCTCCCGCTCCACCTCTCCAGTGTAGCCCCAACTCTGCAGCCGAGACCCTCACTTCCACTACAATCCCTCTGCCTCACAGAGGCTGAAAAACCCCAAGACTGAGGGATATTGGTCCACAGAGGGCGGCAACACAAACGGAATGTTGATGGGGTAATTCCTCATTCATTCACTTTGGTCTGAAGGCAAGAAGCAAATTGCCAGACTTCTTTCCTGCTTAAGCTATTTTCTTTCTTTTATGTTTTTTTAAACTTTCTTCTTATTCACTGGGTTTTCAATTATTTATTTTTTAAATTGAAATATGCTTGATTTACCATGTTGTGTTAATTTCTGCTGTTCAGCCAAGTGATTAAGTTATACAGACATCCATCCTTTTTTACGTTCTTTTCCACTGTGATTTAGCACAGGATATTGGATATAGTTCCTTGTGCTATTCAATAGGACCTTGTTGTTTATCCATTCCATATATAATAGTGTATATCTGCTTACTCCAAATAGTCTATCCTCTCCCTACTCGCCCTCCCCCTCCCCCTTGGCAACCACAAATCTGTTCTCTATTGTTTGTGAGTCAATTAAGCCATTTTCTTTTCTGGTCTCCTCCCATCCCTACCCCCTACTTTCCTCTTCATTACTTACTATTGACTCTAAGCAAGAATACTTTCCTATATTGGTGAGAAGGGCTCATTTAGCAGTGAGGCTAGATTAAGAAGGGAGACTGAGATTTTGGGGTGAGCCCCAGTAATGTCACTACAACGTCAGGGCCTGGGATGACAGGACCATGGACCAGATGAGGCCAAGGTCTCCTTCGTTTTAATTACCTTTCAAAGACTTCTCAGCAGCCACAAAATTATGCCCAGTAATCCTTCCACAGTGCAGTTGCCCTGCTGAGTTTAACACATTCACTTACAAAATGCCAGTTGATTTATGTGACTCTTAAAAGCAGCAGCCACTGCTCTCATCTCTCTTGATATTTAATCCTCAGCCTTGGCAGAGTCACTAATGACAGGTCATGGAAGACCCCTACAGTTCTGATGACAATGGTGGGAGGATCTTGGTTGTTGCTGCCTCTGACCAGCAGCTCTAATCTCTGCCTCGCCCCCTTCTTAGGAAATAGTTCAGAAAGCAATCAACACCTGCAGAAGGTTTTATGTCTATTTTATTCCAAAAGCGTCTTCTAAGTGTTTTTTTTTTCCAGTTTTACCTCTTTGCCTCTTCTTCCCCTCATCCTAGAATAATAAAAAAGAAGTAAGACAGTGATTCCTTGCTTTATGACATAATGCTACATCATACAAATGTACTCCAGTCCCTACTACCAAGGCTTGAATTACTACCAGTATATATATTACATGTTTAATCACATTTAGCCCTAGTTTCTGAGCAGTTCTTTATATTTCTGAATGCCTGTGAAATGCAATCCCCAGGATAGTCCAACCTGATACCAACCTTGTCAAGAATGGAGCTCATTATTTTCATCCCCAAATATGCACTCTTTCCTACTTTCCTGAATGGTACCAACTGCCTTCAAATCCAGGAAGTCACTAGCTTTCAATCTATGAAAACATGATGTATTTAGAATATATTTCTTCACACTGTAGAAAACTCAAGTGGACCACAGGAGACCCCAGGGCAGGTGAGGCCCAAGGGTGGGTGATGCATTCCCTTCTCCTGCCCTCCCAGACATCTCCACTCTTTCCCACTGAGTCTAGACTCTGCCTCAGCATCCTCCGCTGTACTGAACCACTGTCAGTTTGTCAGGGTTGATGATGGCTATTTGACAACCTTGAAGAAGCATCTCCACTTTCACAGCAGTTCACAGGGCAGCTTATTACTGTACTTTTTGGTACTCAGTACACCAAGAAATTGGCACTGAGAGTAAGCAGTATTGTTATACAAAGGATTTCAGACAAGTAAAATTTCCATGACGTTCCCCACTTACATACCCTGTTTTCTCAAGAAAGAAAGGAAGGAAAAACTGAAAAAAGAAAGCTTAAAATAAATCATTTTTTTAAATGTCATTTTACTTAATGCCTTATGGGAGCCAGAAGGCTCCACTGTGCCTTCATTGAGATGCAGAGATACTGAACATGGCAAGTCCAGAGTCTTCACACCACCCTTCACACCCCAGCCTATGTATTGCTGTCATATCACGCTGCTCATTTCTCCTGTGTGGAGAACTCTATTTCAGGCAGGATAACCAGATTGCCACACCCTTTTACAATTCCCTGGCTCTGATTCTCTCCACTTGTGTTTTTTAACTTCCTGTAAACTCACTTCTCCCAGTAAGCCTTTCCTAATATACGTGCATTCCACAGAAGGCAATGGCAACCCACTCCAGTATTCTTGCCTGGAAAATCCCATGGATGGAGGACCCTGGTAGGCTATGGGGTCACAAAGAGTCGGACACGACTTAGCGACTTCACTTTCACTTTCACACTGTTCCTGCAGCTTTGCTGTCTGTTGGCATTTGTGTACAACAATGGCTTTATATTGCTTTTGGAAGGACCTCTGTAAATGAGTACGTATAAACTTTTAAATACCAGCTTTTTTCTCATTGATTGCTTTATTTGATTCTCTTGATGAGTAAGGTAAGTAGAGGAACTTTGAAAAAACTGAAGATTGTCTTTTTATTTTCTTTACCTATAACTGAGCTTCACTGTTTTAGAAATTCCCCAAGTGTCCCATTCTCAACCTCATATTTATATTCAGAAGACAGAACTAGAGCAGATTCCCAGAGCTAAGAATTCAGCTAACGAGACTCTCTACTGATAAAAATAGTCATGCCTAGATAGGAAAATGGTCTCCAAATAGCCACAGACCTGGTTCAAACCTGCGTTCTTCCTTAATATCACTACAAACTCTGGAAATTTCCTTAAAGGTACACTCTAAACCTGGATTCCTCATCTTAATGGTGTGAGTAGCTCAATCCTGTCTGACTCTTTGCAACCCCATGGACTGTACCCCACCAGGCTCCTCTGTCCATGGAATTCTCCAGACAAGAATACTGGAGTGTGTTGCCATTCTCTTCTCCAGGGTATCTTCCCAACCCAGGGATGGAACTTAGGTTTCTTGCATTGCAGGCAGCTTCTTTATCCTCTGAGCCACCACTATGAATTAAATATGATAATGTCTGAGTCACTTAGCAAAGTATCTAACGTGTGTTTATTAAATGGTAGCTCCTTCCACAGTCCCCTTGCAATATTTCTTGAGCATTTCAGCATTCAGCATTGTGCTGTTCATTAGGGGGACAATGATGAGCAAAGCCAGACATGGCCCCTGCAGTGGAAGATTAGCTGTCACCAATACAATTCCCCATCAGAGGACTAAACATAGAGGATCTTGATTCCAAGCCTAGCATTTAGAAGGGCTGAATGGTTTCTGTAAACTGACACCAAGTAGGAGGTAATGGTTAAGTATGAGCACAATAACGAAATGACATGGCCCTGAAAAGGATGTGTGGAAGGCAGCTTCTGGTTGGATGCTGAGCTCAAACTATGTCAGCTAGCTGATTTTTTGTATATGAAAGCAAAAACCCAAACCGTAATGAATTGGATCTCTCTGGATGCCAGGAAATATAACGCCAGGGTGTACTTCTTCATTTGCCCTATGCTCATTCATAGAGTCAAAGCCGGTTGTGAATCTTTCCAGGCATTGTGCTTGCCTCTGATTTCTGGGTACTAACTACACCCTTTGGGGCCACAGAAGGCATGAGGCCAATGTGCATAATCCACACCCTGTTGTGTCTTACTATTCAAAGAGGGAGCATTTCTACAGCAGAGTAACCAACCCCTTCCCTTCTGTGTAGGTACAAATATCTTAATAGTCAGATGCCTCTGTCTCTGGAGAATTCTCTATTCTTTCATTTCTCTTCTTCTAACTATTCCTTATAATCATCCTCACTGTATCAGTTCTCTCCATTCCCCTCCCCCGCCCCCATTCCCTTCAATACATTGTTCTTCCCCGTGTCTCCTTATTCTCTTGTGATTGCTGCTTGGCAGCTGTGTCTGCCTCCTACCCTGCCTTCATTCAATCATGGATCGGTTACCACTCTTCACCCCTCCCTTGATGGGTGATGAGAAGTGGGAATGAGAAGCTGTTTCCACCTTTGGACAGAAATGTTGTCAAATACTGAATGTCTCTCAGGTAGAATGTGAAGCAGAGAAACAAAAACTTCAAAGGATCTAGAGACATGGCTGGAAATATAAACAGAACCTCATCACAAGCATTTTTTTCTAGATTTCTTGTGTTTCTCTCTTCTTTTCTTTTCTTTTTTTAAGCATGTCTGTACAGAAAGTAACGTGCATAAAAAAAGGAAGAAGCAAAAACAGGAACAGGTATGTCCTTAGGATTAAAAAAAAAAAAATGAAAACATGAAATGTACTGTAAGAACAGAAACTTGTTACAGCATTTGAAGTTACCACAGGAAACTTCAAATGGCATCATTGATTCGTGATCCTTTTTTTCTTTTCTTTTTAGAAGTAGAAGTTCATAGTTGGGTTTTGCTCACCCTCTTCACTGCCCCCCTTTTTGACCACAGACTCACACAAACACCCACATACATACATACATACATACATACATACCTGAAAGACAAATGCCACTTCTTTGCCTTTCATTAATCTATGTATATGTGTTTGTATTTACAGCCAATGTGTTTACAGTCACTTAGAAAATATTCCAATTTAGGTTAATAATGGGAATGGCAACCCCGTTTAAAACCCATCTTCCCTTCTGTAAAAGAATGATCTACAGAGACATGATACACATAACTCAGAAGAGTGGGGGAAATGCCTCATCCATTTCCTAACATGTGAGAATCCTTGGAATTTTACTTTAAAGTCATAAAACACTCAAATTTAACAAGTTTTCTAAATTTTGTTTCCTGTATCTCAGATAAAGGTAAAAGAAAGACAGGTATGATTATTAAGGTAGCAATCTTTTTTGTTGTTTAATTTTAAATAGGGTATTGGATGTCATACCATGGAGAATTTTCAATAGGCTTGCTGTGTTTAGTGAGCAAATATTTGGGTGTTAGTGAATTTGCATGCTATTTCCTAAAAGTTAAATGGTTATATGTAAATACATAGCCCTTTGTATGTATGCATATTGAAGGGGAGGGGGGTAGAGGAGAGAGGGGAAGAAGTAAAGAAGGGGAGATAGAGAAACACCAAGGCCGTGTGTTTAATTTCAAATGGCTGCTTGCTTCCAAACGCCTGGTTGACCTTGGAAATCTAAATAAATCAACATCTTGGATGTGAACTCTACAGATTTCACCAAAGCACTATCCTCTGAAGGTACTGCACTCAGAAGGTAGCACCTGGTGTACTTTAATTGGCGTTATTCCTGACTGATTTGCCTCTACATCAGGGAACACAGAAGAGAACATTTTCCTCCTGCCATTAGCTCGAGGCCCTTCTCTCTGACTTATGAAGAAATATTAAAAGAACTAATATGTACAACTTGAGTAAACAGTGGCTAAGGGGCAATATGCTAATTATGTGAAGAGTTTGAAAGGTACATTCACGGAGGAGGACGAGGAGTTATTTAGCCTGCTAGCTGAATATTGCCAGGAGACACAAAAGCACAGCGAGCAAAGGGAGATTTGAACCAAACACCAGATCCCAGAATAAATATAACACTCCGCAACGTGAGCAAGCCTGTGGAAATAGGTGGAGATGTTTAAAATACCAAACTACTGAAATTTGCATTTCAAGTAAACATTTGTACAAGGGCTGAAATGATAGGAACAAGAAGGGCCCATATTAGCCACACTATGGCTAATATGAGAAGGGCCCATATTCCACCAGAGAATTTACCAACAGGTGGAGTGACAGAGTCTGGTCTAACAGTCTTCTTTTGAGAGAGTAGAGGGAGATGGTGACAGGACCCCTGGGTTGAGAGCAGCTAGTCTGTGGAAACTGAAAGAATGGGAAAATAGGTGCCCTGAGGGGTACAGACACTTGGAGGCCAAGGGAGGGGAACAAGATCTGAGTGCATTTAAAATTTTGCGACTTAAGATAAGTGTGCTGTAGTCCATCCCTTGAAACAAGAAACTGCAGTTGGTCAGATGAAAAAAAAATGGCATTGTGCCCATTTCTACCTGGGGCCTTGCGCTTTCTCCTGAAATAATACCCACAGCAGATACATCCTAGGACACTGCCAGAGATGCCCCATCGAGCATTTCAACAGCACAGTACTCAGCACACCCATCCTTCCCCAGTGAAATTGTTCTTCGTTAGCATCATTAAAAGGAAGTGAATGTACACATCAGCTTCTTTCACAGAAAGAACAGAAAGTATGGAAATTACCTCCCAATAGTTGGTTCCCATAAGCGAGATGATGTGTTGAATCTAAACCTAGTTTCTGCAGTTGTTTCCTCTTTCAGTTAAGCTAACTCAATGAATGTTTGTTGAGTAACTAGTCTGTGTTACTCAGAAGGCAATGGATTACTCAAAGGATTCACCAGTACTCTTTCCTGGTAAATCCCATGGACAGAGGAGCCTGGTAGGCTGTAGTCCATGGTGTCGCTAGGAGTCGGACATGACTGAGCGACTTCACTTTCACTTTTCACTTTCATGCATTGGAGAAGGAAATGGCAACCCACTCCATTGTTCTTGCCTGGAGAATCACAGGGATGGCGAAGCCTGGTGGGCTCCCTTTTATGGGGTCACACAGAGTCGGACATGACTGAAGCGACTTAGCAGCAGCAGCAGCAGTCTGTGTTAGACTCTGTGCTGTGCATGGGGATATTGCAAGACACAGTCTCCAAGGAATTTATAGTCTGGTTCTTTGACTTTCTAGCAACCGAAAAAAAAAAGCCCATTTCCTCTCAAATCACAGTGGATTAATAAGAAATGATCAAGCGAGAGATTGTGTGTTGTAGGCATAGTGTCCTGTGGGTACAAGAGAAATAGACTAGCAAAAAGTGGCAGGATAAGAGGTCCCACTGAGGGATCCAAGAGATAAAGGAAGAATGACAAGAAGGGCCCAGAGATACTGTTTGATATTTTAAATTTTTGTCAAGATTGTTGAATGAGGGAAGAGCATCTAGTTTCTCTTAACTATATTTGGTTAGCATCTTGAGAATCCCCTGCTCTGATGGACCAGCTGTGCACAGTGTGTGCCGGAGAGACAGGGGGCCTTCAGAGTGTAGGAGAGCTAGCCTGGGAGAAACAAAATGACCCTTCAGCCTTATAGGTAGGACATTTAAAGGAACACTCCCCTTTTATCCTGAGGTAGTATTGGGTTGAATTCTTCCTAAACACATCAGATTGAAAATTCATCCCATGAAGATCTGATTTATTATCTGCTTATCATGGCTTCTCAGGTAGCTCAAATGGTAAAGAATCTGCCCACAATGCAGGAGACATAGGTTCAATCCCTGAGTCATGAAGATCCCCTGGAGAAGGAAATGGCAACACACTCCAGTATTCTTGCCTGGAGAATTCTATGGACAGAGGAGCTTGGCAGGCTACAGTCCATGGAGTTGCAAAGAGTCAGACACAACTCAGTGACTAACACACTATCAGGAAAAAATGAGATGATGAATACCTACATTGGTATTCATGTGAGAATCCCAGATACCAAACCCAATAAATGTTACTTTATTTTTTTCTAATTCATTACAGTGCTTACTCTCACAGGTGCCATCTTCCCAAATGGACAGGGCTTTGGTTGTTGCTAAAAATCATCTTTCTCATGCCTGGAACTGGTTTATACCTTTCTGAAATACAAAATGCAAGATCAGTTCAGTTGCTTAGTCATGTCCGACTCTTTGTGACCCCATGGACTGCAGCACACCAGGCCTCCCTGTCTATCACCAACTCCCGGAGTTTACTCAAACTCATGTCCATTGAGTTGGTGATGCCATCCAACCATCTCATTCTCTGTCATCCCCTTCTCCTCCTGCCTTCAATCTTTCCTAGCATCAGGGTCTTTTCAAATGAGTTAGTTCTTCACATCAGGTGGCCAAAGTATTGGAGTTTCAGCTTCAGCATCAGTCCTTCCAATGAACATTCAGAACTGATCTCCTTTAGAATGGACTAGTTCGATCTCCTTGCAGTCCAGGGAACTCTCAAGAGTCTTCTCCAACACCACAGTTCAAAAGCATCAATTCTTCGGTGCTCAGCTTTCTTTATAGTCCAACTCCCACATCCATACATGACTACTTGAAAGAAAAATGCAAGATAGGGATTCATTGCTCAGCATTTCTAGTTATTTTATGGAATAGGAAAAGAATTCAGTGTTGGCCATTTATAAGAAAACTATAGTCTTTTTATCTTTCTTCTACTAACAACTCTGTACCTAGGAATGAAGTTGATGGGTGTGGAAGCAGAGGAGGGCAAAAATCCCAAACTATTCTGAACTCATCTTTAATTCTTTTTTCATTATAATCCACCATTATTCTCAAAATCAATAGTGCTGTCTTTACTGTAAATCCCACTTTTGCACTCCAGCTTTTTAATGAGCTTTGTCCTAGTTTAGTCTGCAGTTGCCCGTGTTGCCGTTTGTCTTCAGAGTATTTACATTTAGCTTGAAGATTCTGAGCATCACTTAGTTGGCATGACTCTAAGTTCATGGTTGCAAGGATGCTGGAAAGATCTTTTTGTCCCCTCCAAGCCCAAATTCTTCCCAGCTAATCCAGTAAAGGAGATTGTCACCCTTTCCAAGATTTCTGTTTTCTTTCTTACCACATTCAACTTCTGTGGCATGAGAAGTCAGATCTGACTACTCACATGAGTGTGGAGAAGAAAAAAGGTGAAAACAAAAGGAAAAAAAAAATAGCATTTTATAAATGCAGTAAGTCTCCTACATACAGACCTTCAAGTGGCAAACTTTCAAAGATGTGAATGTGCCCTTGCATGTCTAGTCACATAAGGCATGAGTGAAATTGCAGCTTGCCCTGCATCTCCTATTGCTGATGACTCTTCAACTCCTATCTCCCATCTTCTCTTCCTCCTCCAATCAGTAACTCTTCTTGCCTGTACACAGATGTATACCAGCTGTTGTACTATAGTACTGTACTTTTGAAGATACTGTACTATAAGATTAAAAATGTTTTCTTTATTTCTGTTTGTTTTTATGTATTATTTCTGTGAAAAGTATTATAAACACATTACATTACATTAAATATGGCTGATTATGTTAGTTGGGTACCTAGGCTAACTTTGTTGAACTTATGGACAAATTGACCTTAGGAACGTGCTCTTGGAATGGAACTTGTTCATATGCATACTGTAATATGCAGCTACACGTTGTCGTTTAGCTACCAAGTTGTGTCTGACTCTTTTTGACCCCATGGACTGTAGCCCGCCAAGCTCCCCTATCCATGGGATTTCTCAGGCAAGAATATTGGCATGGGTTGCCACATCATTCTCCAGGGGATCTTCCCACCCAAGGATGGAACTCATGTCTCCTGAATTGGCAGGCAGATACTTTGCCACTGAGCCGCCAGGGAAGCCCATATGCAGCGAGGAACTTACCTACTGATTCTATAAAATTTTCAGTAGAAGCATGTACTTGATAATGTGCAGGACTCCAAACCAAATTATTATAACTTTTGCCTTTTTGTTCCTGGGATTGCAAAGTTTCCTCAAAACTAGTGATAGTGACAATTAACAGAAGACGTGAAACTTAAGAGAATTCCTGACAGCTGTATTGAAGGATGTCATCAAAGAGACACTAGCTTCTATTTGGAACCTAGTTAACAGAGTTAGCTGACATATTTAGACAGTGAATTTGTCTCTCTGCTGGCTGGCTGTTATGTTGATTTGGCCTTCAGAGAATTTCCAGAAAAGGGAAGCAACTTATAGTATCTGAACAGAGTTATCATTTGGTACCATTTAATGTGGAAGGACGGGAGCAGGTTCTCCTCGGTGGCAGGACTGTGTCCTCTAGGCCCCTCCTAGCTGCTCTGTTCTAATGCAACAGCAGTGGCGTTGGTACCTTGAGGGGGATGGAAGTTGAATTTAGCTGCAGTCTGTAGGACTTTCTGGCCAAACTCTACCCTACTCAATCCCCATTCCTCTTCACCTTCTCTCTCCCCTTTTTCTCTTCCTCTCCCTCCATGTCTCACACCTGCACCTGCAGAAAGAAAGTCTTTTAGTCAACAAACCTGCCTATCTTGAGATTTCTTTATAAAAATGGACACAGCCAGCTTTGTGCAGCTTTCCAAAATGGGCCTCCAGACCCCTGGTTCCAATGAATTAGGCCAATGATATTTAGCTCCCTAGCCCTCCCCACCCCACCATGTGACAAAAGGAGCCGTCAGCAGCACACTCTCAGGGATCCGGTCCATGCCCTGAAAGTCTCATGGATGATGTAGTTTGGTACTGAAGAAGGATGCCATAACTACAACACAGGGTTTCGGACATGACCTTTGTGAATAGAGTTCCACGTAAGCTGGGAGAGAAGACTGACAGCTTCTCAAAAGGAAGCATCTTGTCCTAATAACAACTTTAGTGGAAAGTGTGATTGGCAATGTGGTCTAATGGATGATTCAGCCCTTCGGGGCTGCCCCTCTGAGCCCTTTACAACTGGCATGCCCCTCCCCACAATTCCCACTTTGCTCTAAGCCTTTAACCAGAGACTGATGAGTGTGATGTATAAACATTCCAGTTTCTTCACTCTTGATGGGGACAACTTGGAACTGGGCTCCGTGCTGTGCCCAGAGCTCCCTGGGGGACTGAGCCAGGTTGCCTGCTATGAAACAAGACTTAGCATTGGCACTGCTCCCTGGCTTGGCTCCTTTCTCTCCCAGATCCCATTTTCCCACTCCCCTACCAGTTTTTCCTGAAAACGCTGCCTCCTTGATCATTTTCACATGACTTTGGGTCTTGGGGTCTGCATCCAAAGAACCAAAGGACACTATTAAATTATTGAAAAGCCTTGTGGATTTATTGCTTCTAAAAAGGAAAAAAAAAAATGTGGTCTGCTGCATGTTTTAAACTTAAAAATATCATGCAAACCTCTGTTTTTCAGGAAGAGAATTTGAAG
The DNA here is from genome assembly GCA_006410875.1 of Neotragus pygmaeus. NCBI lineage: Eukaryota > Metazoa > Chordata > Mammalia > Artiodactyla > Bovidae > Neotragus > Neotragus pygmaeus. The sequence goes on along the minus strand of SJYV01009037.1, from coordinate 139,244 downwards.
GAGAAGAAGAATATCTGGAGATCCTCGGCATCACCAGGGAGCAGTCAGGCAAATACGAGTGCAAAGCTGCCAATGAGGTCTCCTCGGCGGATGTCAAGCAAGTCAAGGTCACTGTGAACTGTGAGTATGGCAGGAGCAGGCAGAGGCCATGTGCCCAGGGCCCGCCTCCACTTCCCACGAGCTCTACAGATCCTGTTAGCAAGAGAACATTGCATTCCAAGCAGATGCTCCTCTGGTCAGGGATGCACGTTTGTACATTGGACATATCCAAGGGCAGGACTTGGCCTTTGAATTTGATAAATCAACTGTGCCAATTCTAAATATAACCCATAATGCACTTAACAATACACTCTGTCTTTTACTCGGACTATAGAATTAAGAAAACATGATCGGACAGCACTAGCAGTTCAGGCAATCACTCTTCTGGTCTTTGTGAAGACCAAGGTCACACCACTTTGGCAAAAACAACAATTCGTATCTGCTTTAGCTGGAATTGCCATCTTAATGGATTGTTTGTAAGAAGAGAATAATTCACGATCATATTTTATCCTCGGCCATTGAGCTAATTGGCCTTGGGAACAAACTTAAGCCACTATCGTCAGATACCATGTGTCCCTGATGGCGACAGGGAATACCTGATAGGTTAATATTGGTTATATATTTGTCCCCAAGTATGGGCAGATTAGAGAGGAAGATTTCAGTAAGATGCATAGGTAAGTGGGCATACTTTGAACTTCTCAGATGAAAGGATCCTTAGATGTAGTTCAAAAGAGAAGAGGGGGAGGCAGGGGCAGATCCACATGATGTGTGTCACCCAGCAAAGGAATAAAGAGAATTCGTTTACCCTGTTCAGTGAGGAGTGACTTTCTATGTCATTCAAGTTCCACATCACATAATTGTGGCTAGTGACAGGGACAAAAGTGTGTCCTGACTGTTCTTCTCTCCTGTGTGTTTAACACATATACACACACACAAGTACATACTCCACACAGACACATATGCACAGATGACATACATACACACATGCCCAAAAGCACACAGTCACACATGCATAGACATCTTAACCCATATTTGAAAATATGCTTTGAACGGTGATAAGGTACTTTCCACCATCTTAAGCCTTCCATGCGATTGACCTAGGTGCTGCTGGTTCTGTATGAAGTGCCTAGCCAGGTAGATACCAGTGACTCTGTTTCAGGGTTTGAAACACTAAAGCCCAAGAAGGTGTAATTGCCTTTCCAAAGTGACCCAGAAAGCAAGGGTGAGAAAAGGGATTCAGACTCCAGTCTGTGATTCTAAAGCCCACGCCTTTCCTTAGGAGAAAGAGGAACAGGTATTTTCAACTCTTAGTATGTACTAAGGGATTTGTATTTGAGCTTTAATCCTTACAGCAAACTCATAGAATAATCATCCTTAGTCTGATTTTCAAAATTTGGAAACAGAGGCATAGAGAACCAAGGAAACTTGCTTTAGGTGACCTGGTCTATTCTGGGCTGCGCTCTTTCCCATGGCCTTGCTCCAGCCTGGCAGCCTTCTAAAACAGAGAGCGAAATCCCCTTCACACCAGACTTCGATGGATCTACAGATAGAACGCCACTGTATCATCTATGGCACTCATTTCCAAGAAGCAAGGGGCTGCGTTTGATAAGGTCCAAAGTGTTTCTATCCTGTCACTGTCTGTGATTATTTTTTAAGTAATAGAGATTTGAAATGCCAGTATTACTATTCTTTGCCAGTCCTGGGTGTGTTTCAAAGACACATTAATGATCTCAATGTTATAAAATGCTTTAGGACCTTTTTTTCACATGAAAGGCAATTTCTCTGGTGTTGATATAAGTTTATAATTAGGTTAGCTAGCTTCTTTTATGTACACACAGCCATGCCGTCCTCTTCCACCTCTTCTCTGACTTTCGGAGTTAAGATTTTATTTTCTCTTAATTGACCTTCATCTTAATTAGATTTCGGAAAGTCCAATCATGGAGTACATTGAAAATATTTATGCTTCCATTGTGTGAAACATCAAAGCGGTCGGCGTTGCAGATGGTTCCCTAGATCAAAGCCAGCCGCCTGGGTCCTATTATTATTAGTGCAATTAGTCTGACACTGCTCCTTCTTGACTGTCCCTGAAGTGTAACTTAGAACAGAAGAAAATACTGCTAATTTTCAAGAAAAGCCTTTTATAAAAACGTGAGCTTTTCCAAGTGATGAGTGAACCACAGAAGAATATGTACAGAGCCTCAAGATGCTAAAAAGACATGTCATTAGAAATTACACAGAAAACTAAAATGAGCTTCGTCAGCCAGTCTGTCCTAAAGAGCAGCACCTAACACATGCTTTATAAAAATTGCTCAGTAAATGTTTACTGAATGAGTAGGTGACCTACACACTCACAGGTAAATTCTGCTCTCTCTTAACATTTCTCCAGACTTTGCACATTGCTATTGGTCACAACTCGAGAAGCATATTCTAAGTCAGTGTCCTTTGGAAACACCTTATTACCAGCACTTCATTAAGCTGTGTTTATATTATATTAAAACAACTAGGCACTGCACCTGTTGTCCTGTTCAAACAGTTCACCCTACTTAAATGCAGTTGTGTTAAGAAGATGAAGTCTCCAAGATGAAATTACAGTTTGAGGTCTGGTTAGCAAAATTCATCGAAACTGACAAATTTCCAGCATCACCTTCATCACCTCATATAAGCCTGCCTACCCAGGTGGCTAAGTGGTAAAAGAATCCGCCTACCAATGCAGGAGGTGCGGGTTCGATCCTTGGGTCAGGAAGATCTCCTGGAGGAGGAAATGGCAACCCACTCCAGCACTCTTGCCTCGAGAATCCCAAGGACAGAGGAGCCTGGTGGGCACAGTCCACGGGGTCACAAAGAGCTGGCCACAACTGAGCACGAGTGGTTGTTGTACTGGGAAAATGGCCTATTCTTTAAGCTGATTTCGCTTCCATTTCAAGGCATAAAGTTTGCAATTAGGTCAAGGGACCAGAATGACTAAGAGAATTAATGCCTGAAGAGATCATCATTGGAGAAGGCAATGGCACCCCACTCCAGTACTCTTGCCTGGAAAATCCCATGGATGGAGGAGCCTGGTGGGCTGCAGTCCATGGGGTCGCTAAGAGTCAAACACGACTGAGTGACTTCACTTTCTCTTTTTGCCTTCATGCATTGGAGAAGGAAATGGCAACCCACTCCAGTGTTCTTGCCTGGAGAATCCCAGGGACAAGGGAGCCTGGTAGGCTGCCGTCTATGTGGTCGCACAGAGTCGGACACAACTGAAACGACTTAGCAGCTTAGCAGCATAGATCATCATAATGAAACAGATTCGGAGTTCCACTTAAAAAAAAAAATCCTAGTGTGGGTAATTTTTTCCCACTTGGATCTCATTGATTCATTTACTCAATTGCCAACAGATATTTGTTGCAGGGCACTGAAAGCGAGAGCAGTAAACAAGAGAGAGAAAACAGTTCCTCTGTTTAGTTCACAGGCTGGATCTTAACAGTCTCTCCTTTTTATTCCTCTTGGATAATCCTGGTGGCTCAGAGGTTAAAGCGTCTGCCTCCAATGCAGGAGACCCAGGTTCAATCCCTGGGTCGGGAAGATCCCCTGGAGAAGGAAATGGTAACCCACTCCAGTATCCTTGCCTGGAGACTCCCATGGACTGAGAAACCTGGTAGGCTACAGTCCACAGGGTCTCAAAGAGTCGGACACGACTGAGCGACTTCACTGGATAATCCTTCTCCACAGTTGGTCTACAGCACTGTGCGTTGCCATTTGCATTAGACATGCAAAACCTATTTTCTAAGTGGTAGGAGGTCCCAGAATTTACAGAAGCTAAATTATTGACCTGAAATCTTTTTAACTAAATAAACTTAGTAAAAATTCATTCAGTAGGCAGGACTTCCATTTTCTCATATCTTAGAATTTAGCTACCAATTTTATCCAGATACCAACCCTAGGGACAACTGTCCTCCATTTGCCGGTTCTAGATATAATTCCTCAATTTCAGTTCTCACGGAGAGTTAAAAGTAGCTACTCCTGGGTCTGTCTTAGCCTAGTGCCCAGTATCCCAAAGATAATGTCTAGTGCATAGTAAGTGTTCAGCAAGTGCTGCTGCTGCTGAGTCGCTTCAGTTGTGTCTGACTCTGTGCGACCCCACAGACCGCAGCCCACCAGGCTCCCCCGTCCCTGGGGTTCTCCAGGCAAGAACAATGGAGTGGGCTGCCAGAGGGCTGAATTTTATTTGGACTCTTCTTATACTGGATGCTTTACCTATTCTTGGAGAACTTTTTCTCAAGATCTGCCCCCAGCTGTCAGGCCTGCTGCCGAACCCACTGAGCAGCTAATATTCCTGCCTGCAGCTTTTCCACGGCTACCTCTCCAACTACGATCACACTGTCACTCTTATTTTCCTCTTTTCTCCCTTTGAACTCAGCTCTACCTACACTCTGGTGTCCAGAGCTAACCAACCCCACCAGGTGTTGTGGGACACCGGACTTTGGCGTTTCTAAAGCTCACCCTTACATTCGATAGCCGTGTATTAAAGGAAGCGAGGTATACCTACCATATTTTCCACAACTGTGACCGGGGACATCCTTTGTCTCCAGATAATGTATCTGTATTTTAACTGACCTCTTCAATACTTTGATTCATCACCTAATGATAAAAGTTGAGGAAAGTAATTGCTCAATATGGAACCAGACTGGCTACCTTCTCTAACACTTCACGGCTACACCTCTCTATTCTCCATGACAACCTGCAGTTTACTCTTGTGTGGGGGATGATGTCAGTAAAGACACATCCTAAAGTCCGTGAATCTATTATGGATTGTCAGTAAGAATCGAGAGTGCTGCAATTGTCTACTGTAACTTTGCAATGTGAGCAATAACCATCATTTCCTGCCTACCTCCAGAGCACCAAGACTCTAGTGGAGATTTTGTATGATTCACTGTAGTCACCTCACCAACAGTGGCCAACCAAGGAAGAGTGTTTGGGACCTGGCCTGCCTCCACAAAATGAATATTGACCTACTTTATCACTGACAGTTTTTGGTATATTTGGTTTAGTATTGCTGGCACATGGTGATCTTTAAAAAAAAAAAAAAGACAACTTTTAGTTAGTTTTATTATTTTTAAATTCTCTGAAAACAATGACTCTCTTATTGCTGATGTTCTCTGCTCCCCATTCAGCTGGCCCACCATCACACATCAACCCGGGGGGATAATCAAATTATCTCATGCAGAGGACAAAAACAGAGCTCAGAAAATGTCAGCATTGTCTGCCATAAGACCAAAGAACCTGTGAGTGGTAGAGACAGGACTCTGCCCAGGTCTAACTCCAAAGCCCTCTTTCCTTCCGAGATATCATGTGAGAAATAGTAATAATAATAATAATAAATGTAATCTCTTCAGGTGATAAATATGCTCTGATATATGAGACTTCATTTGGTCTTTTCATCAAGCCTGTGAGACAGGTAGGAAGGTCTTATTATCTACATCCAAAGGTGAGAGACTCTAAGAAGTTAATGTGTCACCCTCAAGAGGCAACAACCTAAGTGGCAGAAGCAGCAATTGAGCCCACAAATCCTGATTTCTAATGTGGGTTTATATCCACTATCCCAGTGTACGTTGTGCCATTTTGGGTGCCTTATGATAGCTGAAATATGTAACATTTAGCTTTTAAGCTACCAGCATGTTCTCTGAAATGGTGTTCTTCCGTATTAGGAGTTAATTTCTCTCCAAAGGAACTCATTCAAATGGAAATACAGAGAAGTTCAGAGCATAGGCTTCAGAACGTGAGTTCAAATATATACTCCATCAAATGCTGGTTGTGTGAATTTGCACAATTAACTAACCCTCTGCAGACCTGCCTTCTCATTCATAATATAGGATTAATAATCCTTACTTCTAGGGCTACTATTTAGATGAAAAGAATAAATAAAGCCTAGGGGAGTGATGACACATGGTAAATGTCTATAAATTGAAACTTTTATTAAGAATTTTGCTCCTTTATACTATTATTCCAAACACTGGGAAGATTAACTGAGTGATATTCTGTTTGCTAGGCCACTATCATTGTTATCATGTTCATTCTAGTTGAAAGAGTCTTGTTGATGGTGATATAAGAAGAAAGCCCTTATTAATATTTTCAGAACCCAAAATTTTAAAGTAATAGCCAGAAGAGTCCTCTGACAATTGTAAGCTATTGCAAAGTCATGTAAAGAATAACAATGGACCTCTGTGCAACATTTTTATTAAGCCACATTTTAATTATAACTGTATTTTGAGCGAGGACATCTATTATTTTAACCATACTAGACATGCCATGATATGATTTGTAATAACTTTCTTAGCCTCATCTATACAAAGTTTATTACAAATGAATTTTGAAATGTTCATTCCAATAAGCTATGGAACAGAACAGACCTGCACCATTGTGTCATTTGAGAAATACTAGACGTAATGAACTATTCATACATTTATCATTCTCTGTGACTACACCTTGGTATGAGAAACTTCCTAGATGTTCAAGGAGAAGAACAAGTGTTTGGCCTTTATAACTGACCAGTTCACCCTGTCCCAAGATCAATGCATTTAAAAATATTCAACCCTAGTTCAACACCACCCTCACCATGCTGGCATCTCTGAGGAGCTAATACATAGCGTGTGTGTGTGGGTGTGTGTGTGTGTGCGCGCTAAGTCACTGCAGTTATGTCTGATTCTATGTGATCCTATGGACTGTAGCTTGCCAGGGTCCTCTGTCCTTGGGATTCTCCAGGCAAGAATACTGGAGTGGGTTGTCATTCCCTTCTTCAGGGTATTTTCCCAACCCAGGAACTGAACCTGTGTCTCATGTCTCCAGCACTGGCAGGCAGGTTCTTTACCACTAGCCCACCTGGGAAGCCCAGCTTACTACTTAGCTATTCAGGTTCTGAGAAATTAGTAAAAGAGACATACAGGAGGCCCAATTGCCCCTATTGTGAGAAATCAATGTGGTTAGAGGTAGTAACTTGGCGTGCCCCATCCACCTCCCCAGATATGGCAGGCAGCCCTGGACCAGGACAGGCCTGCCCACATGAGAGCAGGAAGGAGAAAGCCTATGTAAGACATGAGTCTGGAGAAGCAGAGAACCTCTGATCCCCACCAGAAGTTTGATCCCAGAAGAAAGAAAGAAGAGAGATGAAGCAAACAGACCGAGTTTGTTCTTCCCTAATTTTTCTGGTAGAAAAATCGCCCCCTGGGTTCCAGAGCAAGGAGGTTTACTAAGTAAGCTCCCACCCACCACACGAAACGAAACATCCAGAGTGAGGAAGAACGTTTCCGTAAAACTGTACAGCTAGGACTTGTATGACTTGTATGAGGGCTGGAAGACCTCCACCATGGACTATTAATATGTTGAGGTGCTCCAACTATGAGCTCCAGGGTGGAGGCGATGGAAAACATGGAGCCTGGCCCAGGTTGGGGCTGGTCATCACAGTGTTAAACATGTAGCTCCAGAAACTCACAAACACTGGTGAAAACTTATTTTACAAAATGAGAAGTTAAACAAACCCATAGACTCACAAACAAGATCATTCCTCTTCTCAACATTCTACAGATTGTAGGGTTATTAGCAATTTAAGAGCCTAACCTAATACAGCAAGGCGGTGAAGATGGGGAACTAACATTATTCGGGGGATGGCATCACGTGGATACTCAGGTTGGGAACTTGGGTGTTATCTTGGATACTCCTCCCTCACCATTCACATCTAATCTTGTCCGTTCTGCAGCCCATATCTTCTGTCTCAAATCGGTCCTGTTCATTCCCTTCCATCCCCTTTATCACAAACCTAGTGCAGGCTATCTCTGGGTTCCTTCAGCAATCTCCAAATGATTCCCCCTGCGTCTGGTTCCAGCATGTTATAGATGACGATATTGCAACAGTGGGACTCTAGACAAAGTAATGAGCTCTCTTAATGCTAAAGGACAGAGACTAAATTTGAGCTCAGGTCTGTCGAACTTTAATTCCAAGCTCTTAATTTTTACTCAATGCCCCGTCTCTGTACAAATACCTCCCTCATACCACTACCTCTAATCATTACATTAACCTCTGAACTCATGTGTTCTAACAATTGACATAACCAATTACAGAGTGAAAGAACTTTAAAAGGAACCTTGGTGATCATTTTAAACTAATTTCTTATTTGAAAATATGAGAAAGAAAAAGCTTGAAGG
>SJYV01009037.1:0-130730 GCA_006410875.1 Neotragus pygmaeus | reverse complement strand
GATAATGTCTAGTGCATAGTAAGTGTTCAGCAAGTGCTGCTGCTGCTGAGTCGCTTCAGTTGTGTCTGACTCTGTGCGACCCCACAGACCGCAGCCCACCAGGCTCCCCCGTCCCTGGGGTTCTCCAGGCAAGAACAATGGAGTGGGCTGCCAGAGGGCTGAATTTTATTTGGACTCTTCTTATACTGGATGCTTTACCTATTCTTGGAGAACTTTTTCTCAAGATCTGCCCCCAGCTGTCAGGCCTGCTGCCGAACCCACTGAGCAGCTAATATTCCTGCCTGCAGCTTTTCCACGGCTACCTCTCCAACTACGATCACACTGTCACTCTTATTTTCCTCTTTTCTCCCTTTGAACTCAGCTCTACCTACACTCTGGTGTCCAGAGCTAACCAACCCCACCAGGTGTTGTGGGACACCGGACTTTGGCGTTTCTAAAGCTCACCCTTACATTCGATAGCCGTGTATTAAAGGAAGCGAGGTATACCTACCATATTTTCCACAACTGTGACCGGGGACATCCTTTGTCTCCAGATAATGTATCTGTATTTTAACTGACCTCTTCAATACTTTGATTCATCACCTAATGATAAAAGTTGAGGAAAGTAATTGCTCAATATGGAACCAGACTGGCTACCTTCTCTAACACTTCACGGCTACACCTCTCTATTCTCCATGACAACCTGCAGTTTACTCTTGTGTGGGGGATGATGTCAGTAAAGACACATCCTAAAGTCCGTGAATCTATTATGGATTGTCAGTAAGAATCGAGAGTGCTGCAATTGTCTACTGTAACTTTGCAATGTGAGCAATAACCATCATTTCCTGCCTACCTCCAGAGCACCAAGACTCTAGTGGAGATTTTGTATGATTCACTGTAGTCACCTCACCAACAGTGGCCAACCAAGGAAGAGTGTTTGGGACCTGGCCTGCCTCCACAAAATGAATATTGACCTACTTTATCACTGACAGTTTTTGGTATATTTGGTTTAGTATTGCTGGCACATGGTGATCTTTAAAAAAAAAAAAAAGACAACTTTTAGTTAGTTTTATTATTTTTAAATTCTCTGAAAACAATGACTCTCTTATTGCTGATGTTCTCTGCTCCCCATTCAGCTGGCCCACCATCACACATCAACCCGGGGGGATAATCAAATTATCTCATGCAGAGGACAAAAACAGAGCTCAGAAAATGTCAGCATTGTCTGCCATAAGACCAAAGAACCTGTGAGTGGTAGAGACAGGACTCTGCCCAGGTCTAACTCCAAAGCCCTCTTTCCTTCCGAGATATCATGTGAGAAATAGTAATAATAATAATAATAAATGTAATCTCTTCAGGTGATAAATATGCTCTGATATATGAGACTTCATTTGGTCTTTTCATCAAGCCTGTGAGACAGGTAGGAAGGTCTTATTATCTACATCCAAAGGTGAGAGACTCTAAGAAGTTAATGTGTCACCCTCAAGAGGCAACAACCTAAGTGGCAGAAGCAGCAATTGAGCCCACAAATCCTGATTTCTAATGTGGGTTTATATCCACTATCCCAGTGTACGTTGTGCCATTTTGGGTGCCTTATGATAGCTGAAATATGTAACATTTAGCTTTTAAGCTACCAGCATGTTCTCTGAAATGGTGTTCTTCCGTATTAGGAGTTAATTTCTCTCCAAAGGAACTCATTCAAATGGAAATACAGAGAAGTTCAGAGCATAGGCTTCAGAACGTGAGTTCAAATATATACTCCATCAAATGCTGGTTGTGTGAATTTGCACAATTAACTAACCCTCTGCAGACCTGCCTTCTCATTCATAATATAGGATTAATAATCCTTACTTCTAGGGCTACTATTTAGATGAAAAGAATAAATAAAGCCTAGGGGAGTGATGACACATGGTAAATGTCTATAAATTGAAACTTTTATTAAGAATTTTGCTCCTTTATACTATTATTCCAAACACTGGGAAGATTAACTGAGTGATATTCTGTTTGCTAGGCCACTATCATTGTTATCATGTTCATTCTAGTTGAAAGAGTCTTGTTGATGGTGATATAAGAAGAAAGCCCTTATTAATATTTTCAGAACCCAAAATTTTAAAGTAATAGCCAGAAGAGTCCTCTGACAATTGTAAGCTATTGCAAAGTCATGTAAAGAATAACAATGGACCTCTGTGCAACATTTTTATTAAGCCACATTTTAATTATAACTGTATTTTGAGCGAGGACATCTATTATTTTAACCATACTAGACATGCCATGATATGATTTGTAATAACTTTCTTAGCCTCATCTATACAAAGTTTATTACAAATGAATTTTGAAATGTTCATTCCAATAAGCTATGGAACAGAACAGACCTGCACCATTGTGTCATTTGAGAAATACTAGACGTAATGAACTATTCATACATTTATCATTCTCTGTGACTACACCTTGGTATGAGAAACTTCCTAGATGTTCAAGGAGAAGAACAAGTGTTTGGCCTTTATAACTGACCAGTTCACCCTGTCCCAAGATCAATGCATTTAAAAATATTCAACCCTAGTTCAACACCACCCTCACCATGCTGGCATCTCTGAGGAGCTAATACATAGCGTGTGTGTGTGGGTGTGTGTGTGTGTGCGCGCTAAGTCACTGCAGTTATGTCTGATTCTATGTGATCCTATGGACTGTAGCTTGCCAGGGTCCTCTGTCCTTGGGATTCTCCAGGCAAGAATACTGGAGTGGGTTGTCATTCCCTTCTTCAGGGTATTTTCCCAACCCAGGAACTGAACCTGTGTCTCATGTCTCCAGCACTGGCAGGCAGGTTCTTTACCACTAGCCCACCTGGGAAGCCCAGCTTACTACTTAGCTATTCAGGTTCTGAGAAATTAGTAAAAGAGACATACAGGAGGCCCAATTGCCCCTATTGTGAGAAATCAATGTGGTTAGAGGTAGTAACTTGGCGTGCCCCATCCACCTCCCCAGATATGGCAGCCCTGGACCAGGACAGGCCTGCCCACATGAGAGCAGGAAGGAGAAAGCCTATGTAAGACATGAGTCTGGAGAAGCAGAGAACCTCTGATCCCCACCAGAAGTTTGATCCCAGAAGAAAGAAAGAAGAGAGATGAAGCAAACAGACCGAGTTTGTTCTTCCCTAATTTTTCTGGTAGAAAAATCGCCCCCTGGGTTCCAGAGCAAGGAGGTTTACTAAGTAAGCTCCCACCCACCACACGAAACGAAACATCCAGAGTGAGGAAGAACGTTTCCGTAAAACTGTACAGCTAGGACTTGTATGACTTGTATGAGGGCTGGAAGACCTCCACCATGGACTATTAATATGTTGAGGTGCTCCAACTATGAGCTCCAGGGTGGAGGCGATGGAAAACATGGAGCCTGGCCCAGGTTGGGGCTGGTCATCACAGTGTTAAACATGTAGCTCCAGAAACTCACAAACACTGGTGAAAACTTATTTTACAAAATGAGAAGTTAAACAAACCCATAGACTCACAAACAAGATCATTCCTCTTCTCAACATTCTACAGAGATTGTAGGGTTATTAGCAATTTAAGAGCCTAACCTAATACAGCAAGGCAGTGAAGATGGGGAACTAACATTATTCAGTGGATGGCATCACGTGGATACTCAGGTTGGGAACTTGGGTGTTATCTTGGATACTCCTCCCTCACCATTCANATTGAGAAGTTAAACAAACCCATAGACTCACAAACAAGATCATTCCTCTTCTCAACATTCTACAGATTGTAGGGTTATTAGCAATTTAAGAGCCTAACCTAATACAGCAAGGCGGTGAAGATGGGGAACTAACATTATTCGGGGGATGGCATCACGTGGATACTCAGGTTGGGAACTTGGGTGTTATCTTGGATACTCCTCCCTCACCATTCACATCTAATCTTGTCCGTTCTGCAGCCCATATCTTCTGTCTCAAATCGGTCCTGTTCATTCCCTTCCATCCCCTTTATCACAAACCTAGTGCAGGCTATCTCTGGGTTCCTTCAGCAATCTCCAAATGATTCCCCCTGCGTCTGGTTCCAGCATGTTATAGATGACGATATTGCAACAGTGGGACTCTAGACAAAGTAATGAGCTCTCTTAATGCTAAAGGACAGAGACTAAATTTGAGCTCAGGTCTGTCGAACTTTAATTCCAAGCTCTTAATTTTTACTCAATGCCCCGTCTCTGTACAAATACCTCCCTCATACCACTACCTCTAATCATTACATTAACCTCTGAACTCATGTGTTCTAACAATTGACATAACCAATTACAGAGTGAAAGAACTTTAAAAGGAACCTTGGTGATCATTTTAAACTAATTTCTTATTTGAAAATATGAGAAAGAAAAAGCTTGAAGGAGTACAGACATTTGACCAAGCCACAGCTCTGGTTAAGAGTCAAAATTAGACCTCCAGTTTCTATTTCTGGTTGCTAATCCTGACCCCCCACCCCATATATTAGATAAATGAGTTACAATTTTGAAATTAGCAATTTAAGGATTAAAGGTATGAAAATACACTTGGGTCCTCATGCTACCCATTTGTGATGAATGGGCTGTTTGGGTTAGGATTGGCCTTTTTTTTTTTTTTTTTCAAAATTGAAGAAATACTCTATAGATCTCTAATGTGTTGTTCCTTCATTTTATAAATAGCAAAACCAAGGCTCAGAAAGATAGTGTGTGATGGGAAGTGCACACAACCAAACAGACTAAATTCCAACAAGCCTGGGTTCTAGTCCAGGGTTCTTTCCACTCTCCATGTTGCCTTTCTGTGTCTCTACAGAAATGAGGAGATCAGTCTAAAACAGAACAACAACCTCTCCCTCTCTGGCAATGTTTACGCATGGGCTGGCCATGCTCTCCAGGTGTGCTCTAACTCCTCTCTCTGANTTTTATAAATAGCAAAACCAAGGCTCAGAAAGATAGTGTGTGATGGGAAGTGCACACAACCAAACAGAGACTAAATTCCAACAAGCCTGGGTTCTAGTCCAGGGTTCTTTCCACTCTCCATGTTGCCTGTCTGTGTCTCTACAGAAATGAGGAGATCAGTCTAAAACAGAACAACAACCCCTCCCTCTCTGGCAATGTTTACGCATGGGCTGGCCATGCTCTCCAGGTGTGCTCTAACTCCTCTCTCTGACAGTAATTTAAAGATGCCCAAGCTCATGTGAAAATGAAATGGGGGAGAAAATTACAGACTAACCTGATGCTTTTGTACATTTTTTTAAACTAGAAGAATCCAGACATTCTAGAGGCAGAAAACTTGGAAAATAGTTTTTGATTATGAAGATAAAACCCTGAAAAAAAGTGAGCTGAACCAGGTGCTAAAGAACAGAGATGAATTCAATGATTTTTTAACACTAAAGTTCACTTCACTAATTTACCTAAATAAGGTTTTTCATCTGTAAAATATAAACAGGTGGTTTGGGTCTATTTTATCCATGTACACACAGCCAAGTTGCCATTTTCTGGCAAGTGACCTTTGGACAGAAGTCTTTTTCTCCTTGAAAAGTCCATCAATTGCACAAACACAGCACCCTCAAGCCTAGAGCTTAAGTTTACCCTTGTGGCTCAGTCCTGTAATCCTGTAAACCCTTGTTCCACTTTCCATGAGATTGCTTGAGAGAATCATGAAAAATTAGAATGTCTTTCTGAGCTCATTTCAAGGCTGTCACAGTTTTGTGGGCCCAGTACTAAGCAGAAAAAATCAAATGTGCAACAGCCAAAGAGAGAAGATGGAACCCCAGGAAGATATTCATGTACCATGATAGACTTCAAACTGCACTCTCACTCATAAAAGCGAAACTGACCTGGAGAATGGAAATAATGGAACACAGAGGAGGGAAAACAGTATAGCAATTATTTAACATCAGTTTGTTTTCCTGAATTCTTGCAATGTTATCAGGCTAAGCCTGAGCTAAAAGGACTTTAGTGATCTATGATTTTTGTCAGATTTCTTACTACCATCTCTGAAGGTAACAATAATAATAATGATGCTGATGAAGGTGAAAAAGAAAAAAGCTCAGATTACACATTTCAAATCCCAAGTCCTTTAGTACCACCACTTAATGTACAAAAAGAAAAGAAAAAACTATGTAAATATGATAACCTGTGATTGGAATAACGGATGATCTATTGGAAGAGAAAAAGAAATCCTAAACTTCATTTCCATAAAACTCTTTTCAGTGTCGCATTTAAATAAACCAAGTCTACAGTTTCATTGATCTCTTATTTTCATTTAGTTTTCTAGTGATTAATCCCATTCAGCCAATCACATCATTCACATAAATGGAGCTTTAAGACGGTTTTTGTCCTGCTCCTCTGCAGTCACACTATTCTTTCTAATTCCTCCTGGCATGGAAATTCTGGCGCACCACCCAAAGCTCATGTAAACTAAACTGTGTGTCTGTCCTTTCTATAGATCCTCCCACTATCACGGAATCCAAGAGCAACGAAGCCACCACCGGCCGAAAAGCTTCCCTCAAATGCGAAGCCTCGGCAGTGCCTGCGCCTGACTTTGAGTGGTACCGAGATGACACCAGGTTTGTTCCCAATCTGCTGTGCCCTCCTGGGTCTCACCTGCTCAGCAAGGGAAACCAGAAGCCCTGATGAAACACCCACCCCAGCCGTAATTACTAGGCCTTTCCAATTAGGCTATTCCTTTTCCAAGGCTTTTTACCTGGTGCTTTGGGACTGTAGCTCTTAGACTCCAGCCCCAAAGCACACAGGTTACATGCACAGAGTGGGCAGTTTCCACCTGCATGTCTTTCTTGCCTGGAACAGAAACCACAGCCCAGTGAAACTCATCCATTCCCAAGCTGTCTCCATTGGTAGACTTTGATTCTGATACTTTGGGACTGCACCGTTAAAATGAGGAATTGAGCAGGATCAACAGGCTCTAACTACTTCCTTTCGCTCCCTTTTCTTCAATTTAAAAGATGAAAAATAAATGACTACACCAAATCTTCATAGTTGTTTCTCTTTACTCTTCTGTCTTTGAACCCTTAGGATAAATAGTGCCAATGGCCTTGAGATTAAGAGCACGGAGGGCCAGTCTTCCCTGACAGTGACCAATGTCACTGAGGAGCACTATGGCAACTATACATGCGTGGCTGCCAATAATCTGGGGATGACCAACGCCAGCCTCGTCCTTTTCAGTAAGTATGCCGAAGAGGGAGCCCACTAAGGAGAACCAAGTCGAAGTGTCTCCCGTGGAAAATTTGAAAATCATTCCCTTACTATTAAATATAAATTTATGCAAGAATCAGAGTATCACCACTGAAACAAAACCACAAGTTCTCAATCCCTATCATAAGACAAAATTTGCAAATGGAATACCTGCCCTCTCTAGTCCCTGATTCACTTGTGATAACTGCCTTGTTTCTTTGTCTGATTTTTTAGTTTTTCTTTCTTGATTGGTTAAACTGTAAGAATATTCATTGAACAAAAATCTCTCTGGTGATGGTCTCTTTAAGGAGCCTAGATGATGTAAGATCCTGGAAAGTGGATGGCTCTTTAAAAACGACAGGCATGGGAGTGATTAAAGAAGCAGGGAGGATGGATAAGGTGCTGGAAGAAGAGAGAGGCTGGAAAAAGAAAGTGTATTTTTAACAACACAAGAGGTAGAGTGGAATGAATGATTAAAACACAATATAAAATCTAAAGGAAGAGAAATGGTTGCAGAATGGTTTCAGTGTGGCAGCAAGAAACATTATTTGTCTCATAGATTTTTTGGAAAAGAAATAGGATGATGAGAGAGAGAAACAAAGTTTCTTCTGAAGACCAAAGAAGATCCTCAAGGCAGACTAAGGAAGGACAAGTTGTTTTAAGTTACTGGAAACAGTAATTTCATAGGAAAGCCCACCTTCTAGCCTTTCCCTTGAACAGCATGTTATAGTTAGATACCTGCCCCCCGACTTGTTGGCCTGGCAGCTATGAGCATATGAGCATAGAATCAGATGCCTCCTGAAAAATAGAACTATGATCCATGAGATCAGGGAAAATGAGGACAGTTAGGATAGGAAAATGTTTATCGGAATAAGTAAAACAAACCGAAGAGTTAGCATATGCTAGACCAGAGAGTTCATTTGGCCAGAGAAAGTCCAAAAAATTTATTATTATTATGAAATAACAAGCTACTAGAAGTTTTGTTGTTGTTGTTGTTTCCTTCATGGGCTAAATTGGAAAATTTAGAAACCCTGGGGCCAGGAGAAATGTTCTTCATCTTCCTTTATTCAGTTTAGATAAGCCTTCAAGGAAAAGATTTTAAAGAGAAGAATCAGTTTAAGAGTTCACTTGAAACATAGTATTAAAGTCATTTTAAAACTGCTCGAGATCCAACTCCACTTACTAAAAAACAAACAAACAAAACACCACCACAAACTCTTCTGAATGTGACCTTCAGTTTCTCATCCATAACTCCCATTGACTTTAGTCTGTATGTTTGATGGGATACCACTGTGCTACAAATGTTGTGTCAATATGAAGTTTAAAATTCATATCCCTCTCTACTTGTCTCCAAAGACCAAACATCAGTGTTTTTGACTTAAGCTGGAGACAGTGCTATCTCAAAGCATTTGAGAAGACATTTATTTAGAAATGTACTTACCTGTTTCATTCCTGACATTAGGGATTTCATAAACAGAGGGGAAAGCAGCCCCAACTCTGAAACCTGAGATTCTGACAAATCTAAGGGGAGCTGATTAAGTAGAACAACATACAGTTAACAAGAGGTTTTTAGGGGGATTGGAGAAAAGAAAATGGTATAATTGGATTAGTTAGAGAAAGTGAGCAACTATAAATTGGCATAAAAGTATCTTCTTTTCCCACTCAGAAGGACTGTGCTAATGACATATTTCAAATAATAAATACAATGAAACCTATAGACTGAGAAAGAAGAAGGGCAAGAAAGACAGAAAGATGGTGAAGTCTCCATGGTAGCCTATTTTACACAGGTATGAAAGAAAAAAAAGAGGAAGAAGGGGAAAAGAATCATTTGAGAGAAAAAGAGCACAGGCTAGGTCAAAGATAATAGAGATACCGCTGGTGGTAATGAAAGGTCATCTCAAGCTCTAAAATACTGTGGTTCTGTTCACAAAAGTCCACGGAAAGGACTCCACCCAATAAGATAAAGAAATATCAAGAATCTTACAGAATTTCTGCTTGTTAGCTAAGAATCAAGAAATCGGGCAAGTGTATCACAGTCATATTGTCCTTGATGGTTTTGCAGAAGTCACCCTCATTATACATCTGAGAAGTGCACAGGGCTGTGATTAATGTGCCACTTCCGGGGGACCCTCTGCAGGGCCGCCCACACAGGCCCCTGCTCTGCACACAGACACCTGTCTCAGCATTCGGCCTGGAATTGATTTCCCATTTGGTGGGAATGTTAGGAGGTGTAATCCTTACGGAAGAACAGATGCAAAAGGTCACTGAGCTTTGAGGTGAAAAGAAGCTATTAAAATTGCCAAACATTAGTGAATTTACAGTCCTGTTTTTTCGACCCAAGGCCCAAGCATGAATATTTTAAGGGGAAAACTCTGCTTCTTGTAGGAGGAATAGCAAGTCCACCATGCCCACCCTGTGCCACCCCAATGTGGGTTTGGGAGATATGTTGTTAAAGCCTTCATAGCTGGATATTTTAGGAACATGACTCTATTGTAGCCAGTTCTGCACAGGCAAAAGAAAGGTGGGGGTGGAGGAAGAGAGTACACAAGGAAAAGAAGACCAGGAAAAAAGAAAGTATGTGTGTGAACATATTGCCCATTACTTAGATTCAAAGTAGACAGGTTTATTGGGAAGAAGGAAGACACTGCTGGTAGCAGTACTTTCCCACAAAACAAGGTCAGGAGGAGAGAGATGCTTGGGAGGGTGGCCGCGGCCAGCCCCATGTGACAGACAGCATTATGTGGGCAGCAGGGTGGTCTGCTGATCCAGCCAGTCCAGAGCAGACGCGGCAGCTGGTGAGCTGCGGCCAGCCAGAGGCAGCGGCAGGCAAATCTTGAGCCGGATCCCCTGAAGAGTTCACAATTATCCACCTTCACAGGTGCATCAGCATATTTTCCATGTCTACCACGGTGACGTGTGCTGACTGTGTACACAGTGTCAGTTTGCGGTCACTGATATATCCACCACACACAGACACACACTTCTTCACACTCTATTCAAATATTGACCTCCAAAAGGGTCAAAATAATTGAACCAGAGGGCAAAAATGCATTGTATTCATAGTAATTTTTTCTAGGCCAATGGAATAATTTCTTTCTCATTTGTTTTGTCCTCCATTCACTCTAGTCTTCTTGTTTATTAAGGATCCATAATACCCTAGTCTATTTAGCCAAGTAATGCCTTTGATAGCTTTGTCTTCATCCTGGGCAAAGCGTTACATTGTATCACTTTTATGAATACATGAATTCAGCAGTACAGCATGGATGGACAAGGATTCAGCTCCTTAGCTTTTGTCAGATGTAAGAATATGCATCATATGGATGAAGACCAGGTCTGGTGGTGCCCAGAGATATTCTATTGTCAGCATATGTAAAATAACAGATCCCATGTATCCAAACTTGTGACTGCAAGATACCCACAAACAGAAACTATCTTGTTTCAATGCTTACGTGGAGTTATTTTTAAAGAAATAAATAAGGAGGAAGAATAAGGTGATTCTATCCATAATATATATGGAGGTGATTCTATCCATAATATAATGACTTCTTATCAAGTGAGTACATAGAACATACTGTGCACATGCCAAACACCTATCATGTGTGATCTCATCAGGAAAGATGATTTACTTTACCAGGCACTCACATTCCTCCATTCTACAAAGAGGTCAAATAATTAGTACAACTAAATAAAACTTATGGGATTTAAACTCAGGTAACCTCCTTGCTTTTGAACTGTGGTGTTGGAGAAGACTCTTGAGAGTCCTTTGGACTGCAAGGAGATCCAACCAGTCCATTCTAAAGGAGATCATTCCTGGGTGTTCATTGGAAGGACTGATGCTGAAGCTGAAACTCCAATACTTTGGCCACCTCATGTGAAGAGCTGACTCGTTAGAAAAGACCCTGATGCTGGGAGGGATTGTGGGCACAAGGAGAAGGGAACGACAGAGGATGAGATGGCTGGATGGCATCACTGACTCAATAGACATGAGTTTGAGTGAACTCCAGAAGTTGGTGATGGACAGGGAGGCCTGGCGTGCTGCGATTCATAGAGTCACAAAGAGTCGGACATGACTGAGTGACTGAACTGAACTGAACTGAACTGAACCTCCTTCCAGAGTCCAGGCTCCAGACTAACGCATTATCTAGGAATGTATATGTAAATGCTCTGAGGGCTCAAACAAAACCTTGTGCACACCAGGAGACCTCACAGAGACTGAACCAGACCTGCCTTTGAGTGTTTGAGTGTCTCCTGAGGAGGTACGGGTCAGCAGTGGCCTGCCACAGGGGCAGTCGCTCTGGGTGCAGCAGACCCGGGTGTGGCATAAGCCCTCTTGGAGGAGATTGCCATTAACCCCACCATAGAGCCACCAGAATTTTCACAGGAATGGGGAGACAGACTCTTGGAGGGCACAAACAAAACCTGTGCACTCCAGGACCCAGGAGAAAGGAGCAGTGACCCCACAAGGGACTGACCCAGACTTGCCCAGGAGTGTCCAGGAGTCTCCAGTGGAGGAGTGAGTCAGTGGTGGCCTGCTGCAGGGTCAGGAGCACTGAGTGGGGCAGTGCATGCATGGGACCTTTTGAAGGAGGTCTCCGTTTCTCCATTACCTCCACCATAGTTTGGTCTCAGGTCAACAACAGGGAGGGAACACAGCCCCGCTCATCAACAGAAAATTGGATTAAAGATTTACTGAGTATAGCCTTACACATCACAACAAGAACCAGTTTCCCCCACAGTCAGTGTCTCCCATCAGGAAGCTATCATAAGCCTCTTATCCTTATCCCACAGAAGGCAGACAGAATGAAAACCACAACCACAGAAAACTAATCAAGCTGATCACATGGACCACAGTCTTGTCTAACTCAATGAAACTGTGAGCCATGCTGTGTAGGGGCACCCAAGACGGACTGGTCATGGTGGATAGCTCTGACAAAACATGGTCCACTGGAGATGAGAATGGCAAACCACTTCACTGTTCTTGCTTTGAAACCCCATGAACAGAATGAAAAGGCAAAAAGATAGGACACTGACAGATGAACTCCCCAGATCAGTGGGTGCCCAATATGCTCCTGGAGAAGAGTGGAGAAACAACTCCAGAAAAAATGAAGGGACGAAGCCAAAGTGAAAGCAATGCCCAGTTGGGGATGTGACGGGTGATGGAAGT
Source organism: Neotragus pygmaeus (assembly GCA_006410875.1). Lineage (NCBI taxonomy): Eukaryota > Metazoa > Chordata > Mammalia > Artiodactyla > Bovidae > Neotragus > Neotragus pygmaeus. The sequence continues at coordinate 118,408 of SJYV01009037.1, read as the reverse complement.
AAAGTCCAATACTGTAAAGAACAATATTGCACAGGGACCTGGAATGTTAGGTCTATGAATCAAGGTAAATTGGAAGTGGGAAAACAGAAGATAACAAGAGTCAGTGAACTAAAATGGATTGGAATGGGCGAATTTAACTCAGATGACCATTATATCTATTATAGTGGGCATGAATCCTTTAGAAGAAATGGAGTAGCCCTCATAGTCAACAAAAGAGTCTGAAATGCAGCACTTGGGTGCAATCTCAAAAATAAAAGAATGATCTCTGTTCATTTTCAAGGCAAACCATTCAGTATCAAAGTAATCCAACTCTATGCCCCAACCAGTAACGCTGAAGAAGCTGAAGTTGAATGGTTCTATGAAAACCTACAAGGCCTTCTAGAGCTAACACAAAAAAAGATATCCTTTTCATTATATGGGACTGGAATGCAAAAGAAGGAAGTCAAGAGATACCTGGAGTATCAGGCAAATTTGGCCTTGGAGTACAAAATGAAGCAGGGCAAAGGCTAAAAGAGTTTTGTGAAGAGAATGTACTGGTCATAGCAAAAAACCTCTTCCAACAACACAAGAGAAGACTCTACACATGGACATCACCAGATGGTCAACACCAAAATCAGATTGATTATATTCTTTGCACCCAAAGATGGAGAAGTTCTATACAGTCAGCAAAAACAAGTACAGGAGCTGACTGTGGCTCAGATCATGAACTTCTTATTGCCAACTCAGACTGAAATTGAAGAAAATAGGGAACACCTCTAGACCATTCAGGTATGACCTAAATCAAATCCCTCACGATTATACAGTGTAAGTGACAAATAGATTCAAGGGATTAAATCTGACAGAGTGCCTGAAGAATTATGGATGGAGGTTCATGACATTGTACAGGAGGCAGTGATCGAGACCATTTCCAAGAAAAAGAAAGACAAAATGGTATTTGAAGAGGCCTTACAAATAGCTGAGAAAAGAAGAGAAGCTAAAGGCAAAGGAGAAAAGGAAAGATACAAGCATCTGAATGCAGAGTTCCAAAGAATAGCACAGAGAGATAAGAAAGCCTTCCTCAGTCATCAATGCAAAGAAATAGAGGGAAACAATAGAATGGGAAAGACTCGAGATCTCTTTAAGAATATTAGAGATACCAAGGAAATACTTCATGCAAAGATGGGCACAATAAAGGACAGAATGGTAGGGACCTAACAGAAGGAGAAGATATGAAGAAGAGGTGGCAAGAATACACAGAAGAACTAAACAAAAAAGATCTTCACGACCCAGATAACCACGATGGTGTGTATCACTCACCTAGAACCAGGCATCCTGGAATGCAAAGTCAAGTGAGCCTTAGGAAGCATCACTATGAACAAAGCTAGTGGAGGTGATGGAATTCTAGTTGAGCTCTTTCAAATCCTAAAAGATGATGTTGTGAAAATGCTGCACTCAATATGCCAGCAAATTTGGAAAACTCAGCAGTTTTCCAAACAAGACTGGAAAAGGACAGTTTTCATTCCAATCCCAAAGAAAGGCCATGCCAAAGAATGTTCCATCTACTGCACAATTGCACTCATCTAACACATTAGCAAAGTAATGCTCAAAATTCTCCAAGCCAGGCTTCAAGAGTACATGGACCAAGAACTCCCAGATGTTCAAGTTGGATTTAGAAAAAGCAGAGGAACCAGAGATTAAATTGCCAACATCCATTGGATCATCTAGAAAGCAATAGACTTCCAGAAAAGCATTTACTTCTGCTTTATTGACTATGCCAAAGCTTTTGTCTGTGTGGACCACAACAAACTGTGGAAAATTCTGAAAGAGATGGGAATACCAGACCACCTGACCTGCCTCCTGAGAAATCTGTATCCAAGTCAAGAAGCAACAGTTAGAACTGGACATGGAACAACAGACTGGTTCCAAATAGGAAAAGGAGTATGTCAAGGCTGTACATTGTTACCCTGTTTATTTAATTTATATGCAGAGCATATCATGCAAAATACTGGGCTGGATGAAGCACAAGCTGGAATCAAGATTGCTGGGAGAAATATCAATAACCTCAGATACACAGATGACACCACCCTAATGGCAGAAAGCAAAGAGGAACTGAAGACCCTTTTGTTGAAAGTTGGCTTAAAATTCAACATTCAGAAAACTAAGATCATGGCATCTAGTACCATCACTTCATGGCAAATAGATGGAGAAACAATGGAAACAGTGGCAGACTTTATGTTTGGGGGCTCCAAAATCACTGTAGATGGTGACTGCAGCCATGAAACTAAAAGATGCTTTCTCTTTGGAAGAAAAGCTATGACCGACCTAGACAGCATATTAAAAAGAAGAGACATTACTTTGCCGACAAAGGTCTGTCTAGTCAAAGCTATGGTTTTCTCCAGTAGTCATGTATGGATGTGAGAGTTGGACTGTAAAGAAACCTGAGTGCTGAAGAATTGATGCTTTTGAACTGCGGTGTTGGAGAAGACTCTTGAGAGTCCTTTGGACTGCAAGGAAATCAAACCAGTCAATCCTAAAGGAAAGCAGTCCTGAATATTCATTAGAAGGACTGATGCTGAAGCTGAAACTCCAATATTTTGGCCATCTGATGCGAAGAACTGACTCATTAGAAAAGACCTTGATGCTGCGCAAGAGTGAAGGCAGGAGGGGAAGTGGATGACAGAGGATGAGATGGTTGGATGGCATCACTGACTTAGTGGACATGAGTTTGAGCAAGCTCCAGGAGCTGGTGATGGACAAGGAAGCCTAGCGTGCTGCAGTCCATGGGGTTGCAAAGAGTCAGGCAAGACTGAGGGACTGAACTAAACTGAACTGATGTAGGGAAAGTATTAGGAGATGTATCTTTTGTAGTTCAGAGGTTAAATGGCATCTAACTTCTTTTTCACTAATGATGTCTTTTCACTGACTAGACACTGTTTTGTTTTGTTTTTTTGCCTTCTTACCCAGGGGGAATGCTTCCTACACCTCCCACTCCTATTTCCATTAACTCTCACCAGCCTGGGTTTGCTACACTAGTGAGACTGTTGGCTTGTCTTTGGTACCTTGAGATTTTGAGCAGAGAATCCAGCCTTATACTCAGCTTTTGACCCTTAGGAAGGGAGTATTCAACAGATTAAAGAAAGACAATTCTACTGATCAGTCACCTTCTATTTTGGAGAAATACATGGATTAGTAAGATATTTTTGAGACTACTGAGTATAAAAGAATAAAAATACAAAGAAATCTACACTGAGGCAGTACCACATCAATGTATGGAAGTTTTAAAATTCTCTTTCTAATTAAAAAAATCATTAACCTATGCTTGATTAAATTTCAAGTACCACCTAAGCAACCCAGCCCTGGAGGGAACGCTTTAAATGAGAGCCTCCCTGCTTCTTTCAAAGCCATTTTACTATCTCTGGGGCCCAGCGTTTAAGTATACACCACTTGATGATGCTAGTTAAGACTTGGCAAAGCCTCTCAACCAGCTACTCTTGGATGACATGAAAGTGAAATGATGTTGGAAGAATAGGGCTTAAAAAGCTGGGATGGGGAAGGATCTAAGGAAAGATAAGTCAGTAGGGAATTAAGAGAATGAGAATAACTAATGGGCCATGATGGGGCTAAGATGATGATAACAGGGTGGAGCTAAGACGATAATGACAAGCTGGAAAACTTGAAGAGGTGAAGAGGAGGGTGGATGAGATGGTTTAGCAATATAAATGGTCTTGTTGAAATGAGAGCAGAGTGCATTTATCCAGCTGTGAACAGTGTGATGAGAAAATATTAAGCTGAATCATTTAAACAGGCTGAATAATAATTGTAATAATAAAAATAAGATAGGATGTATAGAATATAATATGGAACAGTAGTCTCCAACTGCTCTATAAACGCTGAAAGCAGTTTAGCTATTTATTTTCAAAGCTGGAAACTTTAATACCAAGTAACTGGTGGAGGTTTAAAGCATTTTTCTCCTCCACACTTGTGGAACTAAGACACAATTGTTCACTGTGCTGTTATTGACCTGTTCCATCTTAATGCACTTACAGAACTTTGGCATTAAACCACAACTTTCATCCAAGTTAGAAGAAAGCTCACTCTGCAAGGAGACTTGGTTTTCTTAATGTCCATATGTACCGAGTGCCCAAATTTCAGCCAAAAATCTAGTCAGAATTTCTGACCTTATGATATAGGATGGCAAGCAGATCAGATCTGAATATGTAAATATGCTTTCCTCTTTATGGTTTAGACTGTTGTTAATTTTCATTTATCCCTGGTCTTGACCTAACCAAGCTGCTAGGAGGAATGTAGAAAAGCATTATGATTATACTTACATTATAGGGTTTGGGGGTACCAAGTAAAGCATCTTATCCTTAATGCAACATTCTCTTTCTCTGAAAGAGCCTCAGAGAAGAGTTTTTTTTAAACCTGGGTTTTAATGAGTCAGATAGAGGATACCTTAACGCCTGAGTTCTTTCAGCATGTTCAGTTTATGGTTAGTGGCTTTGGGATGGAACTCTGAGAAACTCGTAAGCTGAGACCCTTGTGTTTAAAAGAAAAAAGCATGTCTTACTACTCACCAGTAGGTGTCATCAAGCACATTTGACTTCAAACTTCAGATGCGATTGTGTTATCATAAGTGGGGGAGATTAAGGAAAAGACTAAAAATCAAATTGTATCATGGCAAGAAGCTTATATCCTGGCATAACTCTTGTCCTGGTATCAGTAATGTGGAAGGGAAAATTTGAAGGAAAATCTGAGTTAGTGTTTACCAACATAAATTTTCCAGATGCTTGGTTAAAGCTGATATGAACAGGAGGGCTTAGAGGGAGGAAAGGAGCCCTTAGTTACCACAGGTTCATCCATCAGAAGCTAAAGAGCCCAGCACCAGGACCAAGATCCATGTTCTGAATCTGATCACTACTAATTTAAACACTCCAAAGAGTCCGTAATCTTGGTGGGTTCTCCAGAGGAGAGTAGGATTCTGTTTGTAAGGTTACCACGATAGGGTGTTATCCTCTACTCTAGCTAATTTTTTTTAAGGCTTTGGATTTAAATTTTTACTAACAGCTCTCTGATCATTTAACACTGGCAGGAAGGACAGACAAATGCTCTATAGGAGACATGATCCCTTAGGTATGAAAACTCTTCTGTTTTATAATTGCCCAAGTAGCCTAACATGAGTAAGATATATCTATATCTATTTATCTATCCATATAAATTCTCCATGATGCTTACTATTTTTTCCCCTTTAGAGCGTGTTTCACCCACAATCCCCCACCCCCTTCAAGGTCAGTATTGTTTTTATCATCATAGCTCTATTGCTGGGTCATTCTCCATCATCTGTAATGTTCAAAACACAAAAAGGGATAAATACATTCACAAAATTCACACACACATACAAATAGGAACCTTTTTTTTTAAAAAAAAACCTTCAAAGAAAAGTCAGTCAATTGTCCTCACATGAATTGTAAGGCAGAAAACTGGTCTATACTTCAAGTTGGTCAGTAACTGAGGAGATAGTACTAAGCTGAGAAAGTGATTCTTTTGTTCAATTAATACATATTACAAGTAACTATGAACTTACGTATTTGGAACACAGCTAGTTAAATACTGTAGCTCATAAATATATGAATCTTCTAACTGACCACCTTATACAATCCAAATCTGAAATCATTTGTATCACTTGTAAAAATGAATTTACCTATCACCAAAGGCTGAACTCAACCATATTATGAGGACATTTCTTTTTCTTAAAATTGTGGCTAATTTGGGGACTTTTCCTTTTAAACACAACTATTTTAGAAAACACAGATAAGAAAACAAGGTAGTCATTTGGTATTCTTCTTCACAAAACTTTATACACACTCAATTTAAATTTTGCTTCCTACATCACATTTAGATGCAAGTTACCAACCTTCTAGCTTAAGGCTATTTAAAGGCAAATTGGCAAATAAAATTAAAACAATACAAAAATCTGAAATGAAACCAACCTACCATTGAAATTAAATTCCAGAAAAGTGATTTGCAAATAACACTCAAAGACCTGAGGAAAAAAAATGGAAAGTAGGCCATGCGGGGCCTCGTGTGGAGAAAATAAATCCAATTAAACAAGATTATCGTATACACTCTAAAGGAAATGTGCTCAGAATTAAAGGCTGGAAGCTGCTGTTTTCTAAGTTTGAAGATGGATCATGTTTCATTAACACTTGTCTAAACTAAAAATTAGGCCAGAAATGAGAGTAGATATGCAGAGTGTCAATAATGCAATGTGTTGCATATGCATATATTCACATATAGACAAACTTATTTTAATTATATTAGAAATGAGAATCACAAGGTTTCAGGGATCAACTAGACAACTTAATAAAAGAATTATTCTTAAATTTCAAGTAAGGTCCAAAATATTTTTAGAAGAATTCTGTTGAATAAGATTCTTCCCTAAAACATTGATGAAATCTGTTTTCTTCCCCAGCCACTAAAAATAAGACTGTTAAAATGTGTCTGTTTTTTCAGACATGACATGAGACTTAGTGTTCATGGGAAGTATCCCATTTTGAATTCCTGACACGCTGCAATTATTTTAAGACATTTATCTTCTACTGTTGCTGCAGAGATTGACACCATTCTATCCTGTTGCTATCTTGCCAGTATCTTGATGTGACAAACATCCACATACACATTTGTCCCAATGGACAACATTCTCAAAGAGGTCATGCTCCATCCAAGATGAGCTTGTACAGTGTCACTAGGACTCAAGGTATCCTTTATGAGAACAGTTCTGCAGCCCCAAAGCCAAATGTTTTATCTGATTACTCTTTATGATGCATATAACATTGAACAAAATGAAGCCAGACATTGTTCACAAAGGAACAGTGTTTGATATTGAAAAACAGTCTGGACCAGGATGGAGCTTGTGGGATTCTGTTGAACTTGATATATTCCCACAAATGGAATTGCTGATTGGAGAATGACCCTAGTTTGATTTTATGCTGTAGATAGATCGTAGATATAGCTTCTTTAGATCCAATAGTTTTAGAGAATATAGTTTTTCTTACTACTAATACTTAGGGCTTCTGCTGGTAGAAATTGAAAAGCTGTTCATGGAGACTTGGGGTAGCTGGTGTGAGAGGTGCTTATAGAAAGTACCCTCTTAAGTTTCCTATTTCTTACAAGGACTTTTGCTTTCTAGAATCAAATCTGTTTCCCCCTCCTCTTTTCAATCAAGATGGCAGCCCATGTGAAATGCAGTTTCCTATAGAAAAAAGTACTAACAGACAGGATCCTTAATCTTTTTTATAGTGCCCCTTGAGTACAGAAGTCTCTAAGAAAAGATGACTGCTTCACTGTGGTCATAGCTCTAGGACAAGACACCTTCATTTCATAAAATATCCTATGTCATCATCATCTGTGTGGAATCCTACCTTCCTACCCTAAAGTGTGAAGATGTCTTGACGCAGATGGTTGATGCAAATGACTTGAAGGATTTTGAGCCAATTAATTTCCTTAAGGTGTTTTGAAAGTAGGAGAAAGTCACAAAGCTTCTTTCTGTCCTCCCATCATAAAAAAAAAGAGAACTTTCCTTCCTACTTTCCAGTAACAGAAACATATGTTTAATTTCAGCTGCTTCATTGTTAATATCTCTCATTGGAGGGTCTCCCTTCCTTACCCCCACTCTGCATGGCTCATCAAGCTGACTGGGGATAAACAGGAGAGTCACAGCAGGAATGCAGTCCTAAACCCCTTCAAGCTGTGATTAAACAAAAACAAGGCTCAATAAATCAAATGTATTTCCCTTGGGTTCCCTTCATCATATTACTTGATTTTCTGCAGTGATAATAATAATACTGGAATTATATCAAAGAATAATTTGTATTGTCTGCAGCCAATCAGAAATTTTCAAATTTACTTTCCTCTTATACCAGAAACAAACAAACAAAAAAAAAAACCCCAAATCAGGGTGCTTCCCTACTCCTTAATTTAAGAGACACATATAAATAAATAAAACAAATAGTGTTCCATTTTTGATCTGTTTCTGATAGGTGTTTTTCCCATTAATTTTAATTTAGGATTATTTATTCTGAAATGAGTCCTGAATTGCATATATTTGCATAACTATCCTTCACTGAGGAAAATCCACTGAATTGTAAAATGAGGAAAGAGCCAACTCTAAATATCTGAGGGAGCTTTTCTCACTTTGTTAGTCTCAAATCATTTCCTGAGGGCTCTGAATACTGAGACATGGTAACCAGGCTCCCATCTCCTCCCCATCAACTCGCTTGTGCACAGCCCCTCATGACGGACATGCACCAGACAGGCTCTCACCTTTAGAAGGACCGCAGGTGCAGAGTGAGTTGAGGAAACCAGCCTCAGGAAGTTAAAAAAAAGGGAAAAAAGAGAAAAGGCCAAGGACCTGTCTCTTATACACATCTCAAGTTACCAANATGCTCAGAGTTACTGCTTTTCCTTTGAACGTGTGTTATGTAAAGTCTGTCTCCCTTAAAGGTCTGAGAGCTCTGTCAGCGCAAGAACCCTCTCTGTTTTCCCCCTCATATGAATAATAATAGTACTACAGCAAACAGGTAGATGGTGCTTGCTGTGTGCCAGTCACTGCTTTAAGTGCTGTGTGAACAATACATGTGTGTGTGTGCTAAGTCACTTCATTCATGTCCAACTCTTTGCGACCCTATGGACTGTAGCTGACCAGGCTTCTCTGTCCATGGGATTCTCTAGGCAAGAATGTTCGAGTAGGTTGCCATTTCCTTGTCCAGGGGATCTTCCTGACCCAGGGACAGACCTCGCATCTTTTACATCTCCTGCATTGGCATGCAGGTTCTTTACCACTAGCACCACCTGGGAAGCCCACAGTTTATGTGCATTTTATTTATTTATATATAATATATATACACTATAAAAAATTTTCATAATGGCAAAAGTCAAGGAACCAGTATAATAAATCTCCCTGTACCCATCACTTGGTTTCAAAAATAATCAACATTTTCCTAGTCTTGTTTCATCGCTACCCCTGTTTCCTCTCCAGTCTGAATATTTTTTAAAAAATCCCTTTTCACTTCATCTGTACTTTATATGTATTATTTTCAGTTATGCTTTAATAGGGCTCCCCTGGTGGCACAAAGGTAAAGAACCCACCTGCCAATGCAGGAGATGTGGGTTCGATTCCTGGGTTGGGAAGATCCCCTGGAGGAGGAAATGCCAACCAGTATTCTCGCCTGGGGAAAATTCAATAGACAGAGGAGCCTGGCAGGGTTGCAAAAGAGTCAGATATGACTTAGCGACTAAACGACAACAACAACATACTTTAATAAGTTGGTGCTATTATCTGAAACTCACAGGTGAGAAAACTCAGGCATGACAAAGCTCAATTTGTGCAGAGTGATGTAACTTGGAAATAACAGAAACCAGCTTCAGACCTAGGCAATCAGCTCCAGATCCTATGTTCTTAATTCCCACATTACACCGTTTCTCTCATACAGCAGACAGTTAGTGGATATTTCAGAATAAATGAATGAGTAAATGAATGAAAGAGAATGAATGAATGAATCGGACCCCAAGGCCATGCTGTGCTTTAGTTTCACAGATAAGGGGCTACCCAGCCGGAAGATGTCCCTTTTACATCCTCCGGACCGCCTATGCCTGGAGCACTGCAGTTGCCAGAGTCAGCCCGGCCCTGACAGCCATATCTCCTGTCCCCACAGCCCGAGAAGGTGGTACTCACTGACAACTGCCAGCAGCAGTGCGTGTGCCAGCCCGGAAAAGGCCTGGTGTGCCAGAACCACAGCTGCCAAGCAGGGCAGGTTTGCCAGCCCTCGGGAGGCGTCCTGAGCTGCGTCACCAAAGGTGCTGGGTTGGGGCCAGGGAGGGTGCAGCGAGGGGGACAGAGGACAGGGACTCCGGAGCTGAGGGTGGTGTCACCCGGATCTTCATGGTGGCAGGCACAGAGGACTAACAACTGGAGTCTCAGACCTGGGGACCCGTAGGCTAGGATTCCCGGGGNAAAAAAAAAAAAAAAAATTTAATAACCCTAGAATCTGTCTCCTCTGTTTGCCTCCCATCTGATTATTTATCCCAAGTGAACAGCCTTTCCATTCACTAACCCCATGTGGCGAGTGGGTTTGGGAAATGTTGAGATTATCTTCCAAGTTCAGGCACTGCATTGGGTTTGTTCACAGCTGCTTGCCATTCCGTTCCTGTTTTTCCATTGATAAAACACATTGCACATGGTTGGGTTTGCATGATTAATACAGCTGTCTAAAGCTCACTCTGAAAACAAAACAACCCCCCCCTCCCAAATTAAAGTTTAAAAAAAATTAAAATCCAGCCCACAAACAAACCAGGCTTGTAGAAATCTGTAGTCCGCCTGGCCTGCTTCCTCCCACAGGGAGACCCGATGTTGGCTAAGGGCAGGCCTGGCATCCGAACAGCCAGATTCTATATCCAGAAAGAGACGGGCCTACCCTCACCCGGTACTCCCAGGAATGGGTTCTCAAGTCAGACCACTGGCATGGAAGGAAAACTGGGGGAAAATCCTCCAAAGATCCCAGGCTGTGAGGGTGCCTGGACCACCCCTACAGCTTCATTTATTTTCTGTAGGATATTTTCCCAGGTATTGAAGAAAGAATGCTTCTTTTCAGCTCCTTATTATAACAGCAGTGTCACCTTGTCTAGTAATAACAGTAATAATAATAATAATCGTTAACATAGATAGTGGATGTCTTATGTAACAATAGAATTCTAAGAGCTTTTGCATGTACTAATCCAATTAATCCCCACACCCCTAAGTAACTAACATGTACCTTCTCCCACACTTTTAACCATCAAATTCCACCCAAATTTCAGTCTACTCCTTGTTGCACCTAGGCACATAGATAAACTCTAGCACATTGTAAATAGACATCATGTATGCATTCAGGTTCATTAGATATGTATTAGATATATCTGTCTAATGAATTTTAAATACTCACTTAATTTTATTTTATGTATTATAATGCAATGGCACCCCACTCCAGTACTCTTGCCTGGAAAATCCCATGGGCGGAGGAGCCTGGAAGGCTGCAGTCCGTGGGGTCGCGGAGAGTGACTTCACTTTCACTTTTCGCTTTCATGCGTTGGAGAAGGAAATGGCAACCCATTCCAGTGTTCTTGCCGGGAGAATCCCAGGGACGGGGGAGCCTGGTGGGCTGCCAGCTATGGGGTCGCACAGGGTCGGACACGACTGAAGCGACTTAGCAGCAATGTTTATAATAAACAATACAGTTGCCTTAATATCCATACACCTTTACAAAGTTCATTCCAGACCCACTCAACACACAGAGATTTGAAAGCTTAGTCTTTAAAAAACATGAGCAGAGCTATCTGGCATCAGGACATCTAATTTCACACACTTATTCAGGCTGATTTACATACACACCTCTATTAATCATGGATAATTACTAGCATTGTTCTTTTTAATTCAGTTTTTCCAACTGTGAAATGGGAAAGAAATTATGTTTTTCATGCCTACAAACTCAAAGTGGTGTTTTAAATAATATGTAAAAGAGAGCTTCAAGTTCCTCAAAAGAATGCTTATTGAATTCAAAATCATCCTATTCAGATACACACTTGTCTTATAATTTTTAAAGATGCACTTGTATCAAGTATTACATTGCCTAGATATTAATTTGATAAAAATTTGGTTTGGCTCCATTTTGTGCTTGTGCATAGTCATTCAATCGTGTCCAACTCTTTGCGATTCCATGGACTATAGCCCTCCAGGCTCCNGTCTTATAATTTTTAAATCGAGTATTACGTTGCCTAGATATTAATTTGATAAAAATTTGGTTTGGCTCCATTTTGTGCTTGTGCATAGTCATTCAATCGTGTCCAACTCTTTGCGATTCCATGGACTATAGCCCTCTAGGCTCCCTGTTCAGGGGACACTCCAGGCAAGAATACTGGAGTGGGCAGCCATTCTCTTCTCCAGGGGATCTTCCTGACTCAGGGATTGACCCCAGGTCTACTTCATTGCAGGTGGATTCTTTACCATCTGAGCCACCAGGGAAACCCCTATAGGTGGCTGTATTTTGGATTCTAGGAGTGTCTGAAATACCCACACTGTTAACAATTTAAATACAGAAGTATCCTAAGGCCAAACAAAGTATACTTTTCATTATTTTTCAACACTGTCATAATGCTCTGCTTCAGAGGAGCTGGAGGCACACACTTGTGGTGGATGCCCGATTGGGCATTAGCACCTGTCAGACTAGTCCACAATGATCAGTCTAAAAAACCTGCCCTTTTTTTCTTGTCAAAGGTGTAAAGCATGTCCTAGGAAAGGCTTCAGTGTTTAAGTGCATTGCTCCTTTCCCACTAGCCGATGGAAATAAGGGCCTTGATTTTATTGACAGAACTTAGGTAGCCATGTCAACGCGAATTTACAGCAGAATCATAGAATCACGAGCCCTGATTAATTCACACGAAGATACCTGAGAGTTGACATGAATATCTGACAACCATCCCCTGACTCCTTTCATGGGAACAAAAGTCTAACTTCCTCCTGGTTTATCTCAAGGGGGATAGTTGGGCCAATACTTCACCTAGAATCAATACTTCACCCACCAATTCAGTGACTTAGACTCAACTGTAACAGGTGGGCCACACCACCCACTTGGACCCATTGTAACATGCACTTCTCTCTGTTGAATCCACTTCTTGTTTTGCTCTTCTACCATTTCATTCTTCCTTTTGCCCTGTTTCCTAAGCAGTTCTTATTCTCTCCTCGTTAAAGTTTTCTAGCCAGAATAATTCTGAAATTTATTCATGCTCATATTTAAGTGTTCAAAAGAAGCTTGGAAATCTTAACCTCTCTTAGAATTTACATTTAGCTTCAAGTGAAATGGCTAAAAATCCTATAGCATCAATTTAAAGGTAGGAGAATTTTTAGTCCTGGGACTCTTTCCTAATGCCTTTTCCTGTTTTCCCAGTCTGGATCTGCATGCATCAGGCAGCCTTTCATGGTGATCCCCGTACTTAAACTTTGCTGTGCTATTTAGATTTCTATAGCCAGCAGGGACTTAAAGATGAATATATATAATTTTTGAAAATGCAAGCTCCCACTAAATTTTAATTTGATGGAAATATTTCTCTTCTATGAGCTTTATGAGAAAAAATATCTTTGAAAGTAACAATTACATGTAGGGATTAAGTTTAAGTAATTGACAGTCTTGTCTTTTTAATTAAAAGGAATAAAGCTGCCTAAGAAGAGCTCAAAGAGATTTGCAGCAGAAAATACTGGCTTGCTGCCCCAAAAGGTGACAAGACCAGGATCTTGAATGGACAGAAAATGCTTATACAGGTCCCTTTGGTCTTTGGAGAGCACTCCCAGGGGAGCTCACCCCGGTGTTTGCATCAAGTGTGACATTTAGCAGGGGGGTAGCAATGGCACCCCACTCCAGTACTCTTGCCTGGAAAATCCCATGGACAGACAAGCCTAGTAGGCTGCAGTCCATGGGGTCGCTAAGAGTCAGACACGACTGAGCGACTTCACTTTCACGTTTCCCTTTCATGCATTGGAGAAGGAAATGGCAACCCACTCCAGTGTTCTTGCCTGGAGAATCCCAGGGACAGAGGAGCCTGGTGGGCTGCCGTCTATGGGGTCGCACAGAGTTGGACACGACTGAAGTGACTTAGCAGCAGTAGCAGTAGCAGCGATGTACTGGGAACTTCCAGTACATCACTACCAAAAGGTACCAAAAGGTAGCTCAGACAGTAAAGAATTTGCCTGCAATGTAGAAGACCTGGGTTCAATCCCTCGGCTGAATGTTAAGTAGCCATGTACTTTGAGGAGAGTTGCTGAGTGTAGCCAAGAAGATGATCCTTTTTTTGGAAGTTTTGCTCTATGTTCAGAGAAAAGATCGAGTCCTTAAAGGAAGTGGCACTATTTAAGAGTCAAAAACATGTATGTATACATATATAATTGATTCTCTTGTACAATATAAACTAACACAACATTGCAAAGCAACTATGCTACAATAAAAATGAAAAAAAAAAAAGTAGAAAGTTTCAAAGGAAAAAAAGTCAAGAAAGAACACATATTCTTCCAAGAATTCAATCATCAGTAAAGTCTTGGCTCCTGACAAACTTCATAGTATACCCCTGCAAAACTATCATCTTTCATTTTAGTCTGCCCCTTGCCTCCCTCTCTTTCTTTTTCACTTGAAATTCTTATTTTTGCTATCTGTATTTCTTGATCTTCTTTTTCTCTACATTTTCCACCATATTCACCTTGCATTTTGTATACACTCTCTCTTTGACATCCTTCAAACTAAACTAAAGAAAAGGTTTTGATGGTGTTAGCATTCAGTTCTAAACACTGGATATCACCCAGGGAAGCACCACAAAGCCATTATCCCATCTATCTGGAGAGGCTAGATACAAATGGAACCTTCACAACAACCTCCTTTTTACAGTCACTCTGTCCCCACAATGGTCTTTAATCATCACAAGTCATTTGTAGGCATTAAATTAAACAAGCACTGCCATAGGGGAAAAATCTCCCAGCTTAAGAGGTCCCACCTTATATCTCCCCTTGTAGACTGCTGTGAAGAAACACACCTGCCAAGTCGGGACACAGCGTGGCATAATGAGTTTGGAATTCTAATTTAAATTGTTCATTTGTACCCAGATATATGATGGGAGTAGGCAGACCACTCACTAGGACTCCACCGAGAATCGTCAGCTTATATCCACTGCAAATCAGTAGGAGGAGAGACCTTACAAGTCATTTATCATGCTTCCTAATTGGACCCTGGGGACCTGAGCACTGCCATAGTTTATTGCACTATTTTACTCATCACAATGCTGGTTGTAAAAGAAAACACTTCCTACATTTCTGTAACACATATGTACGTTTTAATACCTGGACATTACCACTAACAGAATATCTTTGCTATAAATCACAGCTATCATTCCACTCTACTTTAATCTGCCCCATACTCACAACAGAGATTCTGTTTTAACCACCTGCCTTCCAAACCTTGTAGTTCCAGTATGACTTTTCTTTTTTAACTACTTAAGGGAATCTTGCTTGGGGCAACAGTAGCATCCTGTGGTTTAAAAAAAAATAAACAGATAACTGTGCCTTGACTGAGTACCCATCCTTTGCACCATCCCATCCTCTTTAGCCTGCAGGACACTGAGCATCCCCATCCATGTGCTATGTTGGAAAGTTGGCCATTCTGATGTGCTTTCTCAATTGTACATGTGAATGTTTGGAGGGCAGAAATGACTAAGGGGAAAAAGGAAAGCAAGAAAAGCAGTAGCTTTCACTTCTCTTTGTTGAATCACAACTTAGAGAGTAACTTGGGAGATGTGTTCTCGTCCCTGGAGTTCCTGAACACAGGTAAGTTCATTGTGGAAGGTTACTTACTTCATGTCACAGTGCTGAAATAGACAGCATGCTCTCACCCACTGGAGGTTGGTCTTCTTTAAAGATCAGCCTTCCTATCTGTCATTAAATGAATGCGTCACTTTCTATTCTGTGTTTAAATGTACTTTCCACTTGCCTTCACTCTGTAACGTTCCTTTTTTTCTGTTCATGTTTTCTTTTCATCTGATTTTCAACCATTAGGAACACCAGAAAGAAACTTCATTCTGGATGGGCAGTGAAAACTAGTTTCTGGCCCAGACGAAGTTTATTCGACAATACACAGTATTTTGGTTACACTATTCATTCCTTCAAAAAAAAAAAGTACCATCCTAGTACTTTCTGTGTCAAGCTCTAGCTCTGAGCTAGGTACTTGGGAAGGGCTGTGAAAAGAAGCCAGGCACGACCTCCACAATAATAGACCTTACGGACCTGACAGGGCAGTAGTTGTTGATGAGCAGTTACAAGAAACTTTGCCAAGTTGAGGAGACCTGTGTGCTCTATGGAGAACTCAGCACAAGGACATCTTAGCTAACCTGGACCGGTCAGTTCTCTGACCAGTGAAAGTGAAGTTTAAAATTAAGGCAGAAAGAAGAGAAGGGAGAAGGGAGCAGAACATCCCAGGATTACAGAGGATTAGAATCCAGAGACAGCTCAACAGTAGTGTCTAAATAATTTTTAAAATATGGGGGGAAAGCCCACATTTTTTTCCTAATAGTTTCTTAATTTTCCTCATTTCCATCTAGCCAGTTTAAAAGAAATGTGATAAACCAATGGAGTTAAAAGAGAAGAGATGGGCATTACTACCTGTTACACATTTAAGATAAGAAAGAGCAGCTGTCAACTTGACCACAGACGTGTGGATAGTGTATACTGTGTGGTAGGTTGTGTTACAGAGGTGAGCTTTCTGAGGATGCTGAGAGCCACTCTCTATCAAAGCATCTAGAGAAAGCTTTCAGCCTCTCAACAAAGAGGTTTGACAGTAGGCTTTTAAGTTACTTGTAGGGATGGTCAGGTCAGTTGGAGCCATCTGTTTTCCAGGAGCTGCTTGCTCTAGAACCTGGAGGTATGTTATGTTTCAAGTCAGTGACACAGCAGGAATTACAGATAAATCCCTGAGGGGTCCTGGTGCTCCCAGTAGTACAGTCACTGCCAAGGTTCCAAAGCAAAACCGCCTTCACCAAGTTCTCTGCCCTGCGGCGGTCAGTGCTATAGGCACAGGCTCTGGGGTAACTCTGAGCGTACCACTGTTTTTTAATGCCTTATCTTCTTATTTGTGAGAACCTTAAAATCCCAGGAAATCTCACAAATTCACTTATCTCTGCATTCAAATTCCACAGCGAGTTACCTTGTTTCGTGGTATTTGAATGTTTTTGGTTTCAGAACATATGAAATGAAAACACATATTACACGGATTAAGACCAGTCTTGAATCCCTTAGAATTTAAATCTAAAATGTATTCTGAAATGGATCTGCAATTCACAATTTAGAGCATGGAAACAGAGGGAGAAAACCAGACAGGAGGCAAATCTCTAGAGATCTACACAAACCTGTACTTTTTAAATCCTTTTTTAGCAAGGCAAATACATGAAGACGCAGAAGACTTCCAAATGTACATAAAATTATGTCTTTTCAACTGTAATCTACTTTGCCCCAACAATAAGTAGATTCGGGGCTAGGAAGTAGCTCTTTATGAAACTGGATGACTGTTCTTTCATTCCAGTGAGGGCCAAGCCAGGATTTTACCCACAGGTGCAATGGCTGTGTTATAGGCACAGGGGCATAAGCATTTGTTTCTTCTTTAAGGCAAAAAGTTCATGTCTGGCCCTAATAACTTACTGATTCAAAAAAATTTACTTCTGGAGTTTTTCTGTCTTATATGTTTTTTTAGGTGGAGTGGCCCAGGGAAATTCCTTTATTAAACTTACTCCATTGGGCATTCTCTAACATTTTAATTCACTGATTATTAAAAATTAAACCTCTCAGGCTAAATAAGAAACCTGTAGGGTTTGAGCAGGCTGACTTGCTGTAAGAGACTTAATGAAACCCTCCCTTTATGCTGGGAGTGCTTAGTGAGCCTGGACTTTCTGGAACAGTCCGTATCACCATCGAGCAGAGCCTGTAACAGTTAAAGTCAATTCATGTACCTGTACTTACTCCACAGGACAATTACTTCAAGCGTGCAGTCAGAAGGACCTCATAAACCCATATAATACATATTTTATTGCATTGTCATTTCATGCTGTAAAGACAATGTTCCTTATAGAAATTAGACCTCACCTATCTTAGCTTCTCTTTAGTTTCACTGCATAATACCAGCCAACTAAAAAGTGTGTGTGTGGAGGGGGAATTCAGTCTCCTTGTAATGATGTCAACTCAAAGCTAAAGAATCAGAAAATTATTATTTTCTTTTCCCCAGATTTAGGGGATTATTTTCTTTACCCCAGATTTGTTTTTATAAATAGCTTTCCATTCTGATAATGAATGTTATGCATTTTCATTATGGAAGAATTTGAAAATATATGAAACTATAAAGAAGAAAATAAAGATTATATATAATCTCTCTCCCCAGAGATAACACCATGAATATGATAGAAACAAATATTTTGTCTGAATCTTTGATCTGTCAGTGTAATATAACTTATTTGAGTGAAAACACCTGACCTGTTCTCTGCGTTCTGCCCCTCTGAGGCTGGCCTAGCCCTGTCTTGCTCAAGGTCACAGAACAGGCAGATTCAGGAGTCTGTGCCCCCAGGCCACTGCCCACCTCACAGGGACCAGCACACCCTCCGCTCTTCCAGGTCCTGAGTCAAACCTGACTCACCCTACAAGACACTTCCATTGAGTCACCTCCAGGGTTTTTAGTAAGAGTCCCCCTTACTGAACTTCCTACATTCTCTAAATTGGGGTATAAGACAAAGTTGTCTTCTTTTTAATGAGATGAAAATTTTATTTTAAAAATATTTTCTCCGATTCTCTTTCAAATAGAACAGAGTGGAGGGTTGGTCCACTAATTGATGAGGTTGAAGGAATGATTCTCAATTATTTTATTATATAATGAGATATTATATCAACATTCATTTTTCTCAATTATTCCATTATATAATGAGACATTATATCAACATTCATTTTGATTTGGAGATACTCATTCATTCAGCACTGAATTATCACCAGAATATCCAGGGTGGCAAAAAGCTTGATACATCATTCATGTCTCTGACTCACTTTGAAACAGCATCAAACTATCTGAAGTCCATTCCTGGTCATGGTCAATGATCAGAAGCCCCTAGGAGTATTTGAAAGTAAAGTGCAGAGTCCTTTCTGACCCAAATCTAGCTAAGGGGGAGGCCAACTTGCCTTCTCGAATATTGATGACATGCTGAGCTAAGACTTTTTAGTTTCCCTAGCCAGTCTGGCATATTTCCCTAGTAGTCAGGATAGCGACTGGCCTATGAACTAGGTAAGAAAACAGCTATAGCCTTAAGGTTGAGGATTAGACCTATTTCTCTGTGTTGGCTTTTCCTCTAGAACTAGACCCAGAATAATCACTGAGATTCTCAGAGAACATTACTCTATAAATATTAGGCATTAGAGTTCATACAACATGGATATAGTACAAGAGAGAAAATTAAAATTCTAACAATCCAAATAGAAATCACAGGCATTTTTTTTCTATGTCAAAAGGAAAAATAATAATAATTTTTGTAAGTAGAAGCTGCTAATCCCTAAAGCCTCCAAGTACAGCGGAGAAATCGTTGAGAAAGAAATTAACAACTTTCAGAGTGTGGCTTTGAAAATTGAATTAATAAAAATGTCCCCCTTTTAAGCCAATATAATAGGAAAGGTTTTATTTTTCAAAATATTGGCAAAAAAAAAAAAAAGAGCACAAAAACACATAAATTCCCATGGAGGACACGTAAACAAATGTTATGCTTCAGGTCCTCAGCATCAGTGAAGGAGGAAGTGGTACAGGGAATATTCATAAATGTTTATTTTATTAAACTTCTTAATGATTTTAACTCCATCCCTCTCTCACTTTTCCCAGACAATTGGAGGGAAGAAACCCTGTTGAATTCAGACCTTCCCTTTCTGCTGAACATACATTCTTATTCATTCAGGTACAGGAAACAACAACAAAAAAGTCTAGTTAGTTAAGTCTGCTACTACGTTATTTTCAAAACCCAGAGCTCATCAGAAAGCTTAAAAAGAGTTGTGCCATATGCAACAGAGAACGATTCCTTGTTCCAATGACTGTGGCAGGTTGAAAAGTGAGCCGTTTATGTTCAAGTAAATACCCTGGAATTAGAACTGTGCAAACAATATAAACCTGCAAACTCTATATATCCTACCGGAGAAATGGAATGAATACTTATAAGCAGGGGATTTGAGGTAAGTTGTCAAATTACTAAAAATCAATTCTTCTCCTCATGGGTTTGTTGTACCCTGACCTCCTCTCCCAGATAGAATTCAAAGAAGGCAAATGTGGTAACTCTTCATAAATATAGATACAGAAATTTCCTCAGGTAGTGAGGGAGTCAGAAACGACTGAGCGACTTCACTTTCACTTTCATGCACTGGAGAAGGACATGGCAACCCACTCCAGTGTTCTTGCCTGGAGAATCCCAGGGACGGGGGAGCCTGGTGGGCTGCCGTCTCTGGGGTCGCACAGAGTCAGACACGACTGAAGTGGCTTAGCAGCAGCAGCAGTGAAAAAGTTCAGTTCAGTTCAGTTCAGTTCAGTCCCTCGTGTCTGACTCTGTGTGACCCCATGAATCGCAGCACGCCAGGCCTCCCTGTCCATCACCAACTCCCGGAGTTCACTCAGACTCACGCCCATCGAGTCAGTGATGCCATCCAGCCATCTCATCCTCGGTCGTCCCCTTCTCCTCCTGCCCCAATCCCTCCAAACTGTAGAGTTTCCAATGAAGCATCTCTTGCCTTCACAACATTCACTTTAATGGCAAGAGACCTAGTCATACCACATAGTGACAGATGAAAGGCAAGAAGAAATCTTCTGGACTTTGAAACAAACAAAAAAACCTTGGGTTTTTGTTTTCAAAGATTTTAATTTCACGAGGATATTCATAAATAAAGCTTGGTCCTCCAGAAAATTTTCTACCTGCCAGGGATTTGGAGACTAATGAAAGAACTTCCTGCTGCTCCTGCTGCTACGTCGGTTCAGTCGTGTCTGACTCTGTGCAGTCCCATAGACGGCAGCCCACCAGGCTCCCCTGTCCCTGGGATTCTCCAGGCAAGAACACTGGAGTGGGTTGCCATTTCCTTCTCCAATGCATGAAGGTGAAAAGTGAAAGTGAAGTCGCTGAGCCGTGTCTGACTCTTAGCGACCCCATGGACTGCAGCCTACCAGGCTCTGCCGCCCATGTGATTTTCCAGGCAAGAATACCAGAGTGGGGTGCCACTGACTTCTCCGAAGAACCTCCTAGCCCCTTATTATTCTTTAAATGACCGTGAATTCCTAACAGTCATTTTGCCTTTGTGTTAAGGCATGGTGGTTTCAAAGAATAATATTTCCACCCACCTAGAATTTTAGAGGGCAGCTCTTAAGGTATTGATGGATTAATTCACTCAGTTACTCATTCATTTATTCATTTATGTACTCAGATGCTTATTCACCCAATCTATTGAATACAGACTCTGTGCTGAAGAAATAGTGAGGCAGAGGCTTACAGTAGTGAACAAGGAAGACGTCCTGCCAATGAGCAAGGGCCACTCAGCTCTTTTCGATGCTGCGTGTGCTGTGTGCTAAGTCGCTTCAGTCGTTTCTGACTCTGTGTGACCCTATGGACCGTCGCCAGGCTCCTCTGTCCATGAGATTCTCCAGGCAAGAATACTGTAATGGGTTGCCACGCCCTCCCCCAGGGGATCTTCCCCACCCAGGAACTGAACCTGTGTCTCTCTTGTCTCCTGAATTGGCAGGCATGTTCTTTATGACTAGTACTGCCTGTTCTTTCTGACTAATACCGTCTCCCGGACAGGCTCAGACGGTAAAGTGTCTGCCTGCAATGTGGGAGACTCGGGTTTGATCCCTGGGTTGGGAAGATCCCCTGGAGAAGGAAATGGCAACCCACTCCAGTACTCTTGCCTGGAAAATTCCATGGACTGAGGAGCCTGGTAGGCTAGAGTCCATGGGGTCGCAAAGAGTCGGACACTACAGAGCGACTTCACTTCACTGCCTTTTCTAGTATTAAATCCTTTTCCCCATTGCTGCCTCCTACACCCTCATTAGGAGCTGAGATCTAAGCATATGATAATAATGCATGCACAGAATTTTAGAACTTTCTTTGTACTTGAACCCCCTAAAGTTTTGTCCATTGTACTGCTGCTATAGATTTATCCTTTTATTTCATTGTTTAGACTGGCACTACCATGCTTACTTGTTAAATCTATTTAGTGAAGCAAAATTGACATGTGGAGAGAAGTCTTCAGGAGAGGCATAAAAATGGTAGGTGTCAGGTATATTCTAATGAGTATATCCAGGAATCCCTACAGAACTGGTGTCCCTGGCAAGGAAATTTTACTCACGCACGTGAGAGCGCCTTCATGTTGGAAAAGAAAGAATTATTGTCAGTTGTTAAGGACCAAGACTTTTTTTTTAATATGTAATAGGAAAGACTCCTTTTGAAAATAACAGATAATTTTTTTCACTACTGCCACCTGGTGGACAAAGGTAATTACTTTAGACGACGCAAAAGAACTTGTTTAGTATTACCACGAGATGGCAGCATACAACCAACTTTTCAAAGAGCCCTCCTCAAAAATATTCAGAATTTTGTTCCTCAAAAGAGAATGGTCTGTTCCAAGAGAAGTGGATGAATAATAATAATACAAAATAAAAATTACATTCTCTTTTTTCTAAATACAAATGGAATTCCAAGTCTTAAGATCGTTAGTATTTCACAAACTATGTCAATTCATTGCCATGGGGAAGACTTCCTAGACTTTTAACTGGCAGTTTGCTTTTTAAAGATAACTTAAACAAGAGCATATTTTTAAATCTGATTTTTAAACATATTTTCTTCATAGAGTGTAAAGTTTGAGCAATGTTTTTAAATTCTTTTGTTAAAATATTTTTAATCAACTAGTAAGGCAGTGTCTGTTACATTTAGGACATTCAGACTTTTGCTCAAGTCTGTTCCCTTTACTGGTTAACCTATTGCTAGTTTTCTCCTGACCAAAATGCTCCCTAATCAGTCTGCTTCATTATCACTTCAGTGTGCTAGAATCTTGTTTTGTTCATCCGTAGTGCTATAGATTTTAAAAAAAAAAAAATTTTTTTTTAACAGTACTGCCATGGCTGACTTTGAAGATCTGTTTTTCCCCTTTTTCCACAAAACTTTTCCTGACAGTCTCTTCTATAAGTGATTTTTACCATAAATCTGACAACAACTCTTATTTATTGAGCAATTAGCATGTGTCTGGCAGCATTCCAAGCAGAGTATGATAATTATAATAATTATAATTAAATAATTATAATTAAGTAATTATTAAGTGGTCAAACAAAGCTGTTGTTTAGTCACTAAGTCTGTTTAGTCGCTAAGTCTTGTTGATCTCTTTTTCGACCCCATGGACTGCAGCCTGACAGGCTCCTCTGTCCATGGGATTTCCCAGGCAGGAATACTGGAGTGAGTTGCCATTGTTTTCTCCAGGGGATCTTGCCAACCCAGGGACTGAACCTGGGTCTCCTGCATTGACAGGCAGATTCTTTATCATTGAGCCACCAGGGAAGCCCCAGAACAAACTTATGGGGAGCATTTAATTAAACTTACTTTACAGCTGATGAAACTGAGGCAAAAAGAAATAAAGTGATAATTTCTAGTTAAGCAGAACTGTTGGTGTCCCTGCCTGCCCAGGTTCTTGAAGAACTGCTTGGAATTATTCTATGAGACCTGGGATGGACCGTGGGAAACCTCAGGGGTTTTTCACATGAAGAGGATCCCATCAGAAAATCTAAAGCCCTTAGGGTGAAGAGCATCACTCTGTGACCCTGAGCTACTGCTGCTGCTGTGCCCAGTCACGTCTGACTCCTGCAACCCCATGGGCTATAACCCGCCAGGTCCTCTGCCCATGCGATTTCCCAGGCAAGAACACTGGAGTGGGTTGTCATTTCCTTCTCCAGGGGGGAAGAGATCAAACTTACATCTCTTGCGTCTCCTGCATTGGCAGGTGGATTCTTTACCACAGCACCACCTGGAACCTTGAGAGGTCCTTATAAATTCTAAAGAATGATAAACCAAAAATTTGAGCAAAGAAAGAGGAGAAGTTGTACTTTGCACAGGAGCAGAGCCAAAGTTTCCTCAGTCAATATCGAATCATATAAATGTCTCAGTGATAACCCTAGAGTTTATGTAGGCTATACTTACTCAGCTCTGCTATCATAAAAATTCCAGAGGGATATTGTGAATAATGGTCACAGTTCTGCCTGGAGAAGTGGGAGCCTTGAATTTCAGTCTCAGCTCTGCCTCTTGCTGTCTGTGTGAACTTGGGGAACTGATTAACCTGTCTGGGCCTCAGTTTCCTCCTATTTTGATGAGCAGTTCTCTACAGAGACTTTGCAATATTTGAAAATATGCTGATTTTAAACAAAAGTTGTGAGAACAGGTATTATGAAAGAAAACAGGTGCTGGCATGTTTAATACACAAATGAAACATTGCCGGTCAGGTGATCTGTGGTCAACAGGTGGACACCAGCATTTTACGTCTTAACAGAATCTGACTTCACTTCTAAGGTGACAGTGACCTCAGTAACTGGCTTCTTCTAGAAGAGGAGCAGAAATCATGTTCCAATCTTCTGAATGGACCTCCATCCTTCTGCAAAAAATGGACTACAGCTCTTCAAGGACAGAAGGGCAGATGCTGATGGCTTTGAGTGTCTTCAGAAGTTCACCAGTAATCATGGTATAAAAGAACATTCACACACCCCCACCTGCCCCACCCCACATCTGTCCTCACTTGTGGACACAGTTTGCTCTATGAACAGCCCAGCAAATGCTGAATAGTAGCCAAACATTTTTAAGACTTTGGATGCTAGGACAATGGTGCCCTGCTTACAGCCATCATGAGTATGCTAGAAAACTTCAGGCTGTTTGAGACTTCTCTTTGTGATCTCCCTTAAATCATAAAGGCAAAAGGAAAATCTGCGAGGGAGAGGATTCATAGATTGCACTGAACCTCCAAAACTTTGCAGACCTGATTCTGAAGCTCAGACCCCTTTGTGCTAAATCAGAAGATAATGATTTTAGCTATTCAGATTCTCTTGTTTTAACAGAATCTCAGCACCTGTGTTAGAAGGATGCCTGGCATATCTTTATTTTTCTCATATTTCAGTGATTTGGCCCATTGGGTTTTGGTCCGTTGTGTACTCAGAGTGCCGTCATTCATTTGCTGTGCCAACAAGGGAGCAGTAACAGACACAGTTCCTGCTTCCATGGAACTCACAGCCCACTAGTGAAATAAGCATTCATCCAAACACCAGACAAATCATTTGAAATTAAAACTGAGATGAGTGCTGTGAAGGAAAACAGAGCTTATAATAGAGGGACATCATTTTACCAAGGAGACTAAGGAAGACTTCTCTGTGGAATTTGTAACTAAATTTTGACAGGTGAGTGGGATTCCCAGTAAAGATATCATCAGGCCATAGACCCCACGACAAAGAAAACGGGGTACCATGGAGCACCAGGAAGGCTTGTGGGCTGGGATGCAGAGATAATAAACATCTCCGCATGAGATGAGGCTGGAAAGGCGAAAGGGCAGAGCCCTGAATGGCATACTAAGTATTTTGGTCTTTATTCTGCAAGTCATGAGAAAGCATAAGCCAGTTTCAAGCAGGATGGTGAGGTGACTGGGTTCCAAATCTGAAGCTTCTTTTTGTCTTCAGAGTCCAGGTCACCTTATGCCCTTTGTGAAAGCATGCCACTCAGGAATGCAGGGCTGCATCCTGATCCTCCCAGAGAAGAAAACCTATGTCCAGCTTCCATGGTTTGGACTCCTATATCTGACCAGTCATCCAGTTGGTCCTGAGATTCAAAGTATCCTATGGAAATTTTCCATATTTACTTCTAAATATCGAGGCGTGCTGTGCTTTAATTGATCAAGATACTTAAAAGGGAATCAAAGCATTTTACCTATAGAAGCTCTCCCAACACTGAGAGTTACCAATACATTCAACAAGTATTTATTGTATACCTGCTACATGCTGGGCTCTGATCTAGGCACCAGGGTACAATGGTTGACAAGATATGCACTGTGGCTGCCTTCCTGGAGGAGAGAAACTGAACAAGCAAGTAAGTAAATGTGTAACATGGTGAAAAGGTAGGGATCGGGACCGTTACTATTAGCAAACCAGGGTTAAATAACAGGAAGTCACAGAGGATGGCGTTTTTGAGGAGATGGTGGGGGAAATCCTTCCTGACATTTTCAGCAGAAATCTGAATAAAGTGACTGAGCTGGCCAGGCAGAGGTCTGGGGAGGGACATTCCAAGCAGGTGCGAGGGCAAAGGTTCTAATGTTGGAAGGGATTTAGTGTATTAGGGAAAAAGGTAGAAAGGAAAAGGAAGAAAGGTGATGGGTGTGAGTAGAGCAAAGCAGATGCAAAATGGTAGAATGGGGTTGGGGGTGGAGAGGCAGACACAACCTCTCATTGGCTACATTGCAGTCAAGAGTCCTTTCATCTGCCATACTCAGAGATGTCCTACTTGTCTGCACTCATCACATGTTACATCAAGTATCTGAAGCTGCAGATTGTTTTTGCCACTTCAACTGCACATTTGTTCCAACAAAGCAGTCTCTTTCCATGTACCTTTCTTTCAGTCTCTACCAGTGTATGTTCCTAAGAGTGTGTTCTTTTCACCTTTCCTCTCATTCTCCTTTCAGTGGAGAGTACCAGACTACTTTTGTGCTTACTCGCAATTGATTCAGAATTTTTTACCTGTTTTTGTTTTGCTAAATGTTTCCTTTTTAGAAATTGGCACCACCGTGCACTTCCAGCAGAAAGGTATGGTTCTTATTTCTGATTCCCTTCTGTATGTTAAAATTAAGAGTCCACAGCAATATATTGGAGCCTTCTACACATGATTATTCCCTATTGATAATTTGTGATAATAATTTCCATAACACATTTGCCACTATTTTTCCTAAACTGTGAACTTTCTCATTTACAAAAAGCTTCTGGTCCAACAATGACCCCTCTATTGCTTTTGACTTTTTCATTTTTGAATCTCTGGAAGTGAGCACATTATTCCCTCTCCATTGTCCTTAAGTTCCCTTGGTTAATTGCTGCAGAGCTGCACTTTTGGAAATGTCCACTTCCCAGCGACAGGACTTTCAGCTGAGACACCTTGTTGACTGAGACACCTTGTTGATGAGACACCTCATCACCCCTTGTTGACTGTTGAAGCAGATATATTGCTCAGGGAGATAGAGTAAGGTCTCCAAAAATGAAGCACTTGAGCATTCCCTATTCCCTCCCGCCAGAACCTTCTCCTACCCTCGCCCTGCCACCCTATACCCAGGCTGCAGGGACATCTGGCAACTGCCTCATGTAGCTCTGTCAGCCACATGGCACGTGATTCACACACTTTCCCCTACAAAGACAATATAGTCGGGTCAGCACTTCATGACATGGACCCTAAGATTCAAACAATTACCAATTCTGATGTGTTATCTTTAGAAGACCAACAGAAAAAATCCCTAACAGTGTCTGTTCCCCTACCAGAATTACAGAAAAATCTGTGTGGCAGGTACTACCCTGCATAAATTTTCATGGCCACCCACTTGGATTGATAAGTGTCTCCTATGAAGAGATCTTCTTGTCTGAGTGTCAAAGGGGCTGAGGCTATCAAGATCACNACTAAGTATTTTGGTCTTTATTCTGCAAGTCATGAGAAAGCATAAGCCAGTTTCAAGCAGGATGGTGAGGTGACTGGGTTCCAAATCTGAAGCTTCTTTTTGTCTTCAGAGTCCAGGTCACCTTATGCCCTTTGTGAAAGCATGCCACTCAGGAATGCAGGGCTGCATCCTGATCCTCCCAGAGAAGAAAACCTATGTCCAGCTTCCATGGTTTGGACTCCTATATCTGACCAGTCATCCAGTTGGTCCTGAGATTCAAAGTATCCTATGGAAATTTTCCATATTTACTTCTAAATATCGAGGCGTGCTGTGCTTTAATTGATCAAGATACTTAAAAGGGAATCAAAGCATTTTACCTATAGAAGCTCTCCCAACACTGAGAGTTACCAATACATTCAACAAGTATTTATTGTATACCTGCTACATGCTGGGCTCTGATCTAGGCACCAGGGTACAATGGTTGACAAGATATGCACTGTGGCTGCCTTCATGGAGGAGAGAAACTGAACAAGCAAGTAAGTAAATGTGTAACATGGTGAAAAGTAGGGATTGGGACCGTTACTATTAGCAAACCAGGGTTAAATAACAGGAAGTCACAGAGGATGGCGTTTTTGAGGAGATGGTGGGGGAAATCCTTCCTGACATTTTCAGCAGAAATCTGAATAAAGTGACTGAGCTGGCCAGGCAGAGGTCTGGGGAGGGACATTCCAAGCAGGTGCGAGGGCAAAGGTTCTAATGTTGGAAGGGATTTAGTGTATTAGGGAAAAAGGTAGAAAGGAAAAGGAAGAAAGGTGATGGGTGTGAGTAGAGCAAAGCAGATGCAAAATGGTAGAATGGGGTTGGGGGTGGAGAGGCAGACACAACCTCTCATTGGCTACATTGCAGTCAAGAGTCCTTTCATCTGCCATACTCAGAGATGTCCTACTTGTCTGCACTCATCACATGTTACATCAAGTATCTGAAGCTGCAGATTGTTTTTGCCACTTCAACTGCACATTTGTTCCAACAAAGCAGTCTCTTTCCATGTACCTTTCTTTCAGTCTCTACCAGTGTATGTTCCTAAGAGTGTGTTCTTTTCACCTTTCCTCTCATTCTCCTTTCAGTGGAGAGTACCAGACTACTTTTGTGCTTACTCGCAATTGATTCAGAATTTTTTACCTGTTTTTGTTTTGCTAAATGTTTCCTTTTTAGAAATTGGCACCACCGTGCACTTCCAGCAGAAAGGTATGGTTCTTATTTCTGATTCCCTTCTGTATGTTAAAATTAAGAGTCCACAGCAATATATTGGAGCCTTCTACACATGATTATTCCCTATTGATAATTTGTGATAATAATTTCCATAACACATTTGCCACTATTTTTCCTAAACTGTGAACTTTCTCATTTACAAAAAGCCTCTGGTCCAACAATGACCCCTCTATTGCTTTTGACTTTTTCATTTTTGAATCTCTGGAAGTGAGCACATTATTCCCTCTCCATTGTCCTTAAGTTCCCTTGGTTAATTGCTGCAGAGCTGCACTTTTGGAAATGTCCACTTCCCAGCGACAGGACTTTCAGCTGAGACACCTTGTTGACTGAGACACCTTGTTGATGAGACACCTCATCACCCCTTGTTGACTGTTGAAGCAGATATATTGCTCAGGGAGATAGAGTAAGGTCTCCAAAAATGAAGCACTTGAGCATTCCCTATTCCCTCCCGCCAGAACCTTCTCCTACCCTCGCCCTGCCACCCTATACCCAGGCTGCAGGGACATCTGGCAACTGCCTCATGTAGCTCTGTCAGCCACGTGGCACGTGATTCACACACTTTCCCCTACAAAGACAATATAGTCGGGTCAGCACTTCATGACATGGACCCTAAGATTCAAACAATTACCAATTCTGATGTGTTATCTTTAGAAGACCAACAGAAAAAATCCCTAACAGTGTCTGTTCCCCTACCAGAATTACAGAAAAATCTGTGTGGCAGGTACTACCCTGCATAAATTTTCATGGCCACCCACTTGGATTGATAAGTGTCTCCTATGAAGAGATCTTCTTGTCTGAGTGTCAAAGGGGCTGAGGCTATCAAGATCACTGTCAAGAGTGAAAACCTATTCTTATGGTCCATAGACCCAACCAGGCAGTAAGCCTCAGAGACTGTGGACCAGCTTTGTTGGTTACACCCAGGAAAGGGCCAGCACCTAATTTATGACCAGTGCTAGCAAGCCCTCACAGAATGCAGCAGGGAAGACGTTACCAGCAATATGTATATAGGATCAAGATTATTTGGGACAAGAAGTATAAACTGCTGTCCTCTTCATACTTTCTTCTCTCTGCCTACCGCAATTGTCCATTACATTTGAATCTTAAGTAACTGGTGTTGTTAGAACACAATGATACCACAGAGCTTTGGAGTGGAGGGGAAAATACAGCATGCAATTTTTTTTTTTAATTTCAAAGATCAACGAGGAAAATTCCTAGTGTCACTCAAAGGAAAGTAGTGGCCTAAGGTTTCAAGATTTTGCAAGTCAAAATATTTGATGTTTTTTGGATGGGAAAAGTGTGATAATTCTAACTTCATTGTGAGAATACTTCAGACTTACCCAGGACTGTCCTTATAGAAAAGGGAGATAATGCACAAAGCATTATGGAGATGAAACCCAAATTTATTTCCAAGACACTCAAAGAAAACCTCAGTATAACCCCTCTTACCATTTGCTCCAGCCTGAAAATTACAGGCACTCCTCCCCAGTGGATTCCTTCACTCAGAGGAAGCTGTACTGGCAGGAAATGATCAGCAGGTGGCACCAAAGTCAGTCTTTTTCCCTTTTAAATGTGGCTCCAGGCCACTGAGGGGGCCTCAGCCTGGGCATCTAGATAATATCTAAGAGACATTTAGTAGATTATTTTTCTCCTTTGTTTAACAATTGTTTTGCATATTGTTTATGTTTTTATTTTAGTCATTTTGTCAATCCTTAATAATTCTAAGAAGAGTTTGAGCTTAAATTCACCTGACCCTTCTTTTCTTGTATGACTGAACTATATTCTATCAGTCTTGCCCTTAATCACCAATTCCCTTGGATAAGCATTGTCTTGGCAAAGTGCCATCCTGCCTTTACCTTGATACAGAGTCTCAACTATCTTTGGAGTTGAAAACCTTGACCTGGTGTGTTGACTCAAGATTCCCACTCCCGCTGCAGCTAAATTTTGCACTTTTCATGTCAAACATTAAAACCTTCAACCCAGTTCCCAAACCAGTGTCTTTGATCCAGAAGTATTTCATGCCGTCCTATAACATAGACTTCCAGAGTTAATAACAATAATGACAAGCTTGTTGTTATTGTTCAGTCGCTAAATCATGTCTGACTCTTTGGACTGCAGCAAGCCAGGCTTCCCTGTCTTTCACTGTCTCCCAAACTTTGCTCGAGCTCATGTCCATTGAGTTGGTGATGCCATACAACCATCTAATCTTCTGTTGCTACCTCTTATTAAATGTTTACTAGATAAACTTCACACATACACATATATACATATATATAGGATGTGGCTAAATACTAAAATATGATTTTTTTCTGTTATGTAAAAAACATGTAGCAATTTTTGAATTGTGGTTCTATTTGCCCATCTCTTCTTAAGGCTAATTTATGTTTGCAGACTCTTGCTTTCATTATATCTGTCAATGTATAAAAGCACTTGCTGAGTGTGGCCATCTGGTGTGGGAAATAAGATTTATCATTTGCATTTCCACAAATAAGCAGAAATTTCATAACTATGACTAAAATATAATTAATGATTTTGCTGATGATTCTTCCCTGGAATAGCCATTAACTGAAGTAGTCTCCTATGCAGTCATATATACATGTATCTGTAATTGTATACACACTTGTGTTGATTCCCCAACTATCACCCGTTTACCCTTGTATTTTTTCAAGCCTATTTATTTACTCTCACAACCAGTTATGAAAACAGCAAGTCATATAAGCACATCAAATAGCTATATGAGAGCACTTAATGCACTTAATAAATAATAATTGATAGAGATGAAAACATCTTTCAGAGAGCCACAAAATATATTTCAAATATGTAGTAGCAATTCTATTAGAGATAAAATGAAAGATTATTAAGAGTCATATTAAGATTCCCTATGTATAGCATATAGCATAGAATAGCATGTAAGAGTAATAGCTAATTGTCAACTTTGTGTGTTAAAATAACTTTAATGTGTGTATATCATATGTGTATATAAGTATGCATATAACAAATATACTTCTCTTGGTATCTGCATATATATGTGTACATACATTAGCAAGAATGTTATATGTGAACATGTGTATCTAGGTTCATATATGCATATATCATATTTTTCAGTGATGGCATTTTTGTTTTTTCAAATATTTACTATCCTTCAAATAAAATGGTTTAAGACTAGATTTTTTAGTTTCCCCCAGGTACCGCTCAACTCCAAGATGTCTGAAAGATAATCCAACCTGTCTCAGCACTAAAAATGAGTTTAAGGAAATAGGCAGAATTGAGTCTGAAAACCTGTTTTCAAAGGATCCCTGGGGCAAAACAAAAATCATCCTTGCTTAACCCCGTCTGGCCTCAATTGTGTGTAGTCTTTCTCTGTTTGGGAAGCATCCCTAACACACTAATCCAAACAAATGTGCCACAGAACTCGTGACATCTAAAGCCTAGAGAGAAATGAAAATGATAGGGGATTGCATTGCCATCAGGCTGGAAGCCCTGGGGAGGGGCTGTTAAGGGAGCTTAAAGTTCCCCAAAGGCCAAAAAGAATGATGTGTGTGGGGAGGGGTGTGAATTAGGAAAAACATTGACTTAACATCTAGATTCTAGTGCTTGGTCACCATTACTATCAGGCGCTTTAGGCAGAATGCATAATCTTTTTGATCCTTAATACCTCATGTAAGGCATGAACCTGAAGGTAGCTAAAGTGTCTTATTAATATAATCCTACATTCATTCAGAAAACTTAAAGAATTGACTGGATATTTAAATCGTTTATTCTGTGTTTCCATAGCTCAACACATGACAACACTCACACACTCATTTCGTACTGTAACTGTGCTATTCAAACTTTATATATATATCATATATTAAGTAGCATTTTTAATATTCTCAGTTAAGACATTAAAAAAAAAGATCTATTGAAAATCATTTTTTTCAAAGATAATGGATACCTTCCTGTTACTTTGTTGGTTCTGGGCTACTGTTTTAAACAAACCCAGATTTCATTTGCCGAATGTTTGACAGGAGACTCGGGGCACCCCTTCACCACGTTACCTCCCTGCGCAGCAGTGACAGGCACAGACTCCAGAGTCAGTCGCTGGGGGGAGCCCAGCTNAGTAGTGGCCTAAGGTTTCAAGATTTTGCAAGTCAAAATATTTGATGTTTTTTGGATGGGAAAAGTGTGATAATTCTAACTTCATTGTGAGAATACTTCAGACTTACCCAGGACTGTCCTTATAGAAAAGGGAGATAATGCACAAAGCATTATGGAGATGAAACCCAAATTTATTTCCAAGACACTCAAAGAAAACCTCAGTATAACCCCTCTTACCATTTGCTCCAGCCTGAAAATTACAGGCACTCCTCCCCAGTGGATTCCTTCACTCAGAGGAAGCTGTACTGGCAGGAAATGATCAGCAGGTGGCACCAAAGTCAGTCTTTTTCCCTTTTAAATGTGGCTCCAGGCCACTGAGGGGGCCTCAGCCTGGGCATCTAGATAATATCTAAGAGACATTTAGTAGATTATTTTTCTCCTTTGTTTAACAATTGTTTTGCATATTGTTTATGTTTTTATTTTAGTCATTTTGTCAATCCTTAATAATTCTAAGAATAGTTTGAGCTTAAATTCACCTGACCCTTCTTTTCTTGTATGACTGAACTATATTCTATCAGTCTTGCCCTTAATCACCAATTCCCTTGGATAAGCATTGTCTTGGCAAAGTGCCATCCTGCCTTTACCTTGATACAGAGTCTCAACTATCTTTGGAGTTGAAAACCTTGACCTGGTGTGTTGACTCAAGATTCCCACTCCCGCTGCAGCTAAATTTTGCACTTTTCATGTCAAACATTAAAACCTTCAACCCAGTTCCCAAACCAGTGTCTTTGATCCAGAAGTATTTCATGCCGTCCTATAACATAGACTTCCAGAGTTAATAACAATAATGACAAGCTTGTTGTTATTGTTCAGTCGCTAAATCATGTCTGACTCTTTGGACTGCAGCAAGCCAGGCTTCCCTGTCTTTCACTGTCTCCCAAACTTTGCTCGAGCTCATGTCCATTGAGTTGGTGATGCCATACAACCATCTAATCTTCTGTTGCTACCTCTTATTAAATGTTTACTAGATAAACTTCACACATACACATATATACATATATATAGGATGTGGCTAAATACTAAAATATGATTTTTTTCTGTTATGTAAAAAACATGTAGCAATTTTTGAATTGTGGTTCTATTTGCCCATCTCTTCTTAAGGCTAATTTATGTTTGCAGACTCTTGCTTTCATTATATCTGTCAATGTATAAAAGCACTTGCTGAGTGTGGCCATCTGGTGTGGGAAATAAGATTTATCATTTGCATTTCCACAAATAAGCAGAAATTTCATAACTATGACTAAAATATAATTAATGATTTTGCTGATGATTCTTCCCTGGAATAGCCATTAACTGAAGTAGTCTCCTATGCAGTCATATATACATGTATCTGTAATTGTATACACACTTGTGTTGATTCCCCAACTATCACCCGTTTACCCTTGTATTTTTTCAAGCCTATTTATTTACTCTCACAACCAGTTATGAAAACAGCAAGTCATATAAGCACATCAAATAGCTATATGAGAGCACTTAATGCACTTAATAAATAATAATTGATAGAGATGAAAACATCTTTCAGAGAGCCACAAAATATATTTCAAATATGTAGTAGCAATTCTATTAGAGATAAAATGAAAGATTATTAAGAGTCATATTAAGATTCCCTATGTATAGCATATAGCATAGAATAGCATGTAAGAGTAATAGCTAATTGTCAACTTTGTGTGTTAAAATAACTTTAATGTGTGTATATCATATGTGTATATAAGTATGCATATAACAAATATACTTCTCTTGGTATCTGCATATATATGTGTACATACATTAGCAAGAATGTTATATGTGAACATGTGTATCTAGGTTCATATATGCATATATCATATTTTTCAGTGATGGCATTTTTGTTTTTTCAAATATTTACTATCCTTCAAATAAAATGGTTTAAGACTAGATTTTTTAGTTTCCCCCAGGTACCGCTCAACTCCAAGATGTCTGAAAGATAATCCAACCTGTCTCAGCACTAAAAATGAGTTTAAGGAAATAGGCAGAATTGAGTCTGAAAACCTGTTTTCAAAGGATCCCTGGGGCAAAACAAAAATCATCCTTGCTTAACCCCGTCTGGCCTCAATTGTGTGTAGTCTTTCTCTGTTTGGGAAGCATCCCTAACACACTAATCCAAACAAATGTGCCACAGAACTCGTGACATCTAAAGCCTAGAGAGAAATGAAAATGATAGGGGATTGCATTGCCATCAGGCTGGAAGCCCTGGGGAGGGGCTGTTAAGGGAGCTTAAAGGTCCCCAAAGGCCAAAAAGAATGATGTGTGTGGGGAGGGGTGTGAATTAGGAAAAACATTGACTTAACATCTAGATTCTAGTGCTTGGTCACCATTACTATCAGGCGCTTTAGGCAGAATGCATAATCTTTTTGATCCTTAATACCTCATGTAAGGCATGAACCTGAAGGTAGCTAAAGTGTCTTATTAATATAATCCTACATTCATTCAGAAAACTTAAAGAATTGACTGGATATTTAAATCGTTTATTCTGTGTTTCCATAGCTCAACACATGACAACACTCACACACTCATTTCGTACTGTAACTGTGCTATTCAAACTTTATATATATATCATATATTAAGTAGAATTTTTAATATTCTCAGTTAAGACATTAAAAAAAAAGATCTATTGAAAATCATTTTTTTCAAAGATAATGGATACCTTCCTGTTACTTTGTTGGTTCTGGGCTACTGTTTTAAACAAACCCAGATTTCATTTGCCGAATGTTTGACAGGAGACTCGGGGCACCCCTTCACCACGTTACCTCCCTGCGCAGCAGTGACAGGCACAGACTCCAGAGTCAGTCGCTGGGGGGAGCCCAGCTCTCTGCTTACTGTGTGAACTCATGTGGTGAGCTTAACCTCTCTGTGGCTCCCTTATCTCCCCGGAAAGCGGGGTTCGCTGGCGGGCCTGCCTTGTAACATGGTCATGTGCTTATATTTGTGAAGCATTTGTAACCGGACTTGTAGTAGGTGCTACGTAGTTGTTTCTTGCTTGTCTATGGTTGCTGTTGTTCCTACAATATTATTTTTATTGATATGTGAAACAAAGATGGAAGAATATTTTTATATTCAACATTTTCCCAGTTATTTGATATCTGACCTGGTATGTTTGTAGACAATTTTGGAAATGTTCACATGCCAGAGGATGCTTCCATTGCACTTGCACAAATACAAGCACCCACACCCACATACACAGTCATTCACACACACTGATCTCCTTAAGTGCCCTCGAAACTTTCAACTGAGTCATAGTTACAATGACACCATTTTTTCCTTTTGAATGTCATGTGTAAGCATACAGTCTTAAATCCAAAAGTCTCTGTTGTGAAAAAACTGCTTTCCTCTTGTAATGAATCTAAATGAACAGAACTATACAAAAGGAGGAAACGCAACAGGCAAAGCATAGGAGGCAAGCTCTAGACCTCCACTCACTGCCTCGATTCTTTCTGTGTAAATACACAAATCCCTCACCCACTCTCTTCTCCAATTGCACACCCACATCCCCCAAACTATTCTACCTTGGGAAAACTCAGGTCTGCAGGGGGAAACCCACAGATAAGCCCTCCAGGATGAATTCTGGGCAAGTGCAACTCTCAGCTCTGCTCCAGTTTGGACCTGCCTGGCTAGGTTTGTTTGTTTTTGTTGTCATCATCATTAAAGTTGCAAATGAAGGGTTTGGACCAGATGCCCCCCCGCTGCTGCCTAAAATCCCACCATGAGTTGACTTATTTTCTGCCTTGCAGCTAAGGTGCCACCCAGCCAAAAATATTACTTTAAGACAATTCCTCTCCCCACTAACAAAGAAATAGCTACTGCCACCACCACCACCCCTCCCCTGCCCCCTTGAGAAGAGAGCATCACAAGCTGGTTCCACATTTTATTGATGGAGATACTGTGGTGAATCAGCTGGAGGAGCCCGTGTCTAGCTGCTGAAGGACCCTCAGCAATGCTTGGAATCTTAGTGAGTGCTGACGTCCCACTGCTGTGCAGACCAGAGAATGCAGGATAAATTTGGGCGGTGAGGAGACTGATCCAGCATCACACAAGATACCCCTAAGATACTTATAGCTCAACCAGAAGGATTTATTAGAAAAGATGGTGAATACTTCTTAGACTGTATATAAGTGCCCAGACTTTGAGATGCTGGTACATGGCCCAGTCTTACCTTTGAAATAAGGAGCTGTCAGTTGTGACAGAGTAGACCGGATGTATTAATAATTACTTTCTTTTCTCTCTTTTGCACTTCAGGACCTGGGTCGGTGAGAGGAATAAATGGATCCATCAGTCTGGCCGTACCACTGTGGCTGCTGGCAGCATCTCTGCTCTGCCTTCTCAGCAAATGTTAATAGAATAAAAGTTTAAAAATAATTAAAAAAAAAACACAAAAAAAAATGCGTCACACAGGATACAGAGCGAGAGAGTGAAATGGGGGGAGACTGTTTCTTTCACAACTCTGTGTGTTTATAAATGAAGGGGGAAATAAGAAAGTGAAGAAGAAAATACAACATTTAAAACAATATGAAAGTCCATCAATAAAAATTGAAGTATAATTCCAGGTGGGAAAAGTTCTACCAAGAAATGTGTATATCTAAGCAAATGTAAACTGTGTAAAGACTCCATCAATTAAGGAGATTCGATGTTATAAAAAAAAATGACAAGTGAAGAAGTACCAGATGGGTATTAACCCCCCACCACACGCACACACACACACACACACACACATACACACTTTATCCTTCCTTCATCCTTTTTTATCTGCGGGGAAAGAAAAACATACAGTCTTGCCTTGGTGTTTATACTTCCGACATCATTTTATTCTGTTTTTTAATTTGAGCTGACGCATAGCCATTCAGACTATCAATGGAATCCATGCTGGAGTCCTACCCTGACCCTTTATCTGGTTTTCCTGCCTCCACCCTCCCTCCAACTTTTAAGACCACCTCCGTGTTAGATCTCCCCCGCATCCGTGCCGGATATCTGCTCTTTATCCTCACCCGGCCGCTTCCTTTCACTCCCACCCCTTAACCCGCACCTCCCAGCACTCGTCATGCCGCAGATGCTAGAAAGTGCCATTTTAATTCTCTCCACTGTGCGCGCGTGCTGTCTCTCTCTCTCTCTCTCAACGTGGGTGTACGTGTGTGGGCGTGTGTGCCTCTCTCTAAAGCATGCCGAGGGAATGGTCCACGTGTACATAGACTCATCGTGCTGTAGATACTGTCCCTCATTGTAATCTTGAGATGCGGCTGTGACGAGGTGCTGGGGGCCGTGGGAGGGGAAGGAGGCAAGGAGCAGAGCCGCTCCCCCATCCGTGGCTGTCACTGGACCTCAGCGTGTATTTCAGACCAAGCTGTGCCCCACCTACGGGCAGATCCTCATCTTCCTCCCAGTCAGTCATCAGAACCCAGTCCAGAGTCACTCAGATTATCACTGTCAATGAAAGTGCCTACTATTGATGGGGTGAGCAAACAGTAGAAAGAATCAGTGATGCGGATGAGGTGACCGAGGACAGAAGTTTCTGATTTCACTCTTGTTTCACAAGTGAGTCTGAAGGATTCATGTGCTTCCCAGCTTTTTGCAGACTTGGTCCTGCTCTGCCGCAGGAGTAGCAGGTATGGAGCAAATCCCCAGAAGTGGGAAGGTCTCCAAGGGTTAAGTCCTAGTGAAAGGATGCTGAGCCACGTGGAGATCCTTAGCAGCCCTGTTTTGCCCCCTCTCCAATCTTCAGTTAACACTGCATTTGCTCCCATGGATTTCCCTGAGCAGAGATTTTTCCATATTTCAGATAAAATACAGTGAGCCGTGAGCAAGGCAAGAGAAGTACAGATACCCAGGTCCCTACTCATGTGGTAGAAATACTGTGACAGCCCCAATACAAAGCACTGGCCATAACAAAGGGGGAGTCTACTCCTGGTGCTCCTCGGCAGCTCTGTCCTGGTGTTCTAGGCTAAAGCTTGATTTGATTGCCCGTGTCATCTCCCTTCTCGTCCATGGATGGTGTCCACAGCACTGCTGTTGACAGCACTCCATCCTTATCCTGCACCAGGCTACTAGGAACAGCGCTGTATTCCGTCTTTCCTACCTATCCTTGGCTTCTCGTCTCCTGAAAAAGATACAGTGGGAGATAACGATGTTTAAGTTTAAATATACAAGAGACATCTTATTGTTAACACAAATATGAGTTAGTTCTCAACCAGAAGAGCTGAGAAACTTGTGATCATTTAGGCAAAAGCTATATACACACCATAAAACTTGGCGTCACCACCACACCAGAAGGATTTTCTTAGGAAAAGCCTTACAGAGCGCCCGTGTGTAGGTATCTTGTCAGGAAACCAACTGTTACTTTTACTTAGGCCAATAGGCATTGGAAATGGCTCATTAGTGAGAAGACATAGGATTGTTATTGAGGTCATAATGGAATGTATTGCAGTAGAACCAAATATGATACCTCACCAAGTCTTAGAACCTGGAAAATGGCTGTTATATGATGTAAAACAGGAAGCTTCATAACGGCAAATTAGAAAAGGAAGGAAGAAAGGGAAGAAAGAAGGAAGGGAGGAAGAACTAGCGAGAAAGGGAGTGAGGAAGAGAAAAAGGAAGAAAGGGAAGGCGTATAGGAGGAGAGTGAGAAGGAAGGAAGGAAAATAATAAATCTGAAATTTATCTTGATAGACTTTATTAATTGAAGGCTCTTTGCAATGAGTCTTGTCTTTAAAGGTAATGATCTGATGAGTGATACTTTTAATCTCTTCTAGGGGATTCTATTGTTTTAAAAGCCTATCACCAGACTTCTTTTATGATTTTGCAGTTTAGACATGAAACAGGACAAATTGGACTTGGGAGTGGGTAAAAGTATTTGTGGCAGATTCTGGCATAGGACCAGAATTCTTATCCAAGATGGTAGCTACTTAAACATAGAGAAGGTGAGCCTCATTCCTAGGCAGCATCAATTTATTGACAATCAGGGATTTCTCTAACAATTTAGTCTTCTTAGTACAGGAATAAAAGCTTATTCTCCTTGATGATCAATATTTCCCATATATTGAAGAGTCAACCACATCCTTAAGTGGAAGCTTTAGTGGAGTGCATGCTAATTTAAAGGTACATCAGAAAAGAAAAGTAACAGAAGTTAATTCAGTTTAGTATCAATTTCAAGAACAGCTCCTCATGGCATGTCACAGATTTTTCATCACACACCTAGATTTCGTATTCCCTCTACCCTATCTTAAGGAATAGGTCTTGGCTTTATACAAGGAGATTCTCACTGAAAGGAATGTCTTTGCCTTGTCAGCACCATTTGTTCCCTGAGTTTTATTAAAATGGTCCGTATATTAAACGTAATTAAACATGTATTGAATATTGTGGTGTTTGCATATATCTCTGGTAGGATCTGGAAATTTTGTCCTGTCTCCTGTGTCAGAGCGATCATTGACCCCAGAAATTTCATAGGTTTGAGGATATTTTTGAGCAATGTGAAAAATGGAAGAGAACATAGTTTGGAAAAGGGTCAGGTAAAAGGTAGAAGCCAGATTACTGACATCAAGATAGGAAGTTTAAACATGGGACTTCTTGGAATTTAGTTCATCACAACATGATGACTTTCTTCAAGACTTTTGTCTGTTGGTAATCAAAGCATGAAACCGTGCAATGAAAAGAATCAACTGGCTGGAAACAATATACTGAGAGAAGTGAAATACATCAATTAATCTGAATGGCTAACACATTCAATGTCCTTTGTATGCAAACTGAAACTCCACTCTTCATAAAATAAAATCCTTAGACTTGACTTACAGTTAACCAAAGCAGAAATGACCTTGATGAAGGGTCCTTCCTGAAGAATGAAAACTATCCTAGGTTTTACAACTGCAAAATTCTTTCCTCTGTGCAGTTGTTCATCAGAAGGTTTTGCCCTATTGGAGGAACAACAGTCTTACTAGTCTGGACACAAAACATCCCTCTTCCCTGAAAGAACTAAGGCTTAGGGATAGGTCTTTGCTTTTTCTGTTGGAAAGAATTGTCCCACTGACCTTTGCCTTCTCTTCCAAGTCAGACATCATCTTTGCCCTGGGCTTTTTTTTTTTTTTTTTTTTAACTACATCTTCAGACAATTTGGGCTATTCATAGAGACCTTGTAAAAGTACTCGTGATTTTCATGTTACTGGAGGACAGAAACAAAAATCTGTTT
The DNA here is from genome assembly GCA_006410875.1 of Neotragus pygmaeus. Classification (NCBI taxonomy): domain Eukaryota; kingdom Metazoa; phylum Chordata; class Mammalia; order Artiodactyla; family Bovidae; genus Neotragus; species Neotragus pygmaeus. Next base: position 77,576 of record SJYV01009037.1, on the reverse strand, counting down.
CTCCTCCAAAACTGGACTTACCTCCTTTGCACACAAAAACTAAACTCCTCAGCATGAAAATATTTCTCAGTTATTACCTACTGAGTTATTAGATTCTTAACTGTTCCAGAATCATAGGTTCCATCCCCAGGTTGGTTGTGGTTTGAATGTGTCTATTGGCTTGCATCCCAGAATTTCCCATTTTACTTTTTGAAAGTCTTAAATTATTTGTGGAAATATATATATGTGTGTATGTATTTTTTTTAAACCTTATCTTTACAGATGCTATATTTGCAATATTGTATGTATTATAAAGCAAATCTAGAATAATGATTTAAAAGGAAGAAAAGTATTGAATTTGGTTTTAAAAAAGAGCTATACTTCATTTAGAAAGACGTGGAGCCCCATTTTTCCACACTGTAATGATTTGTTTGAAAGGAATTTGCTTATGGATCTTGTTCCATGGAAATAACCATGACCTTATTTTAGCTCTTCAACTTCATAACCTTTCAACCTGTATTTAGCCTTGATTTCTAATAAGTATCATTTTTATAGATATATAAGTGCAATGCTATATCCGACCTACAAAACAATTAATATTTTGAAGACAAATATTAAATATACCACAGAAACAGTTAGCGAAGACCCTAAGTTAAGAAATGTAAATCCAATTTAGGAAGTCTCCTTCTTTCTTAAATGTTTAAGATATTTCTTCTCTAGTGCATTTGCTCTAGTGGAGTAAATTTTCTATAGCAATTGGCATAATATCTGTAAATGTCTCACTAAATGCAAAATGAAGTTTACATTTATGTGCATACAGTGGAAGAGAAGTAAACTGTTTTCGTTTGCAGCTATGTTGTTAAATGTGGCCAAGTGATAATGCAAGAAAGAATTTATCTTCACCCAGCAACCAGTGCATAACTAACCCATTGACAAGCAAGCTGGAGTTAACGTTAGGTGTTGGTTTAACACTTACACCAGCGTAAATGTTTTATGGATATTATGGAAAACTTATTTTAAAACCTTGATTTCCTTTCAGCGCATTTACATTCTGTGTACTGATTAATAAATTAGGCACCAATCATGTGTAAATCAATGTAAATCAGTAGTTTATGTACATAATATAAACTATGTAAACTTCATTTTCATCCAATGCCCAAGTTCAGCTAAACATATGAATCTGAAAGGAAAAAAATAAATAAATAAAAACCAAAACCCGTCACAGGTCAGAATGGGATGAAAGATGACTAATGGCCCAAACATAAGGTTGTCTCAGCAAAAGGAAGCAGACCCACAGAACCGTTATAGGCACGTATCCTGCTCTGTTCCCAAGAGGTCACCTCTTTACCTGTTTGTTCCTTCAGGACCTAAGTGCTGACTTAGGACTTAGGATATCAGGACTTCCATCCAACACTTACCACAGTTGTCCCACCTGACCCCAGAGCAAGGGAAATGAAGAGGCAGGGAGGACAGAGTTTGAAGGGCTCATGTGTCTGTTACATCAACTGTCAAGTGTTTTTGTTATTACTTCTTACTTACAACCTAAAGTCTCATTTCAATAGCTCCAAGGAAAGTAAGTCACCTATATCTTGAGGAGCACAGCATTACTCAGTCTTATTTTCCATTCAATAGAAACATTGGGATAGTTTCTTTGTCATCTCAATCCTAAGAAATTAAGGGATATTGAAAAATGTTATATCCTTGAGAAATATCTTGCTAAATCACTCTAGGAAAGAATTACTCTTGCTTAATCTGGTGGATCTATTACCTATATTTCTATACTGACTATTGCAAATGAGGACAGAATCATTTTCATTGGGAGTATCTCTCTCAGCATGTTCTCTTGAAGTCTTTTTGAAGTGTCTGATGTGTTTAACAGAATGACATATATATGTCTTCTGTGATCAGCACAGCTGGTACATAAGGAGTCATCAAAGAGATCTCTTCAGGGACCACATGAATTTTTTGCAAAGACTGTTATCGAAAGAAATTTGGGTCAAATTAATATTATGCTTAAAGTATACTCCTCTACCCAAGACAAATGATAGCTTTATAAAGCAAAGTAGGTGGAAAGTGGATTGGGAATCAAGAGAAATGAGTTCTAGCCCCAGGTCTGGCCTATAAGCAAGCCATATGACCTTAGGCAAATTAGTTAAACTTTTTGAGTTTTGGTTTTCTCATCCTGAAAGTGAGAAACTCGAATGATTTCTCTAAAACCCCTACCATCTCCAAACTCTCTGATTCTGAATAAGAATTGAATCTTCATGTAGCACCACGCCCAGCTTGTCATTCTAAGCAGCTATTTGTCATTTCTGATTTGATCTCTTTGATCTAGTTTGATCTTCACTTCTTGGAACCATCCTTCCATCATCTCCATGTCAAAAGCCAAAACTTTCTAGAATACAGGGTCCCTGGACTGGTTCTATAACTCTCTCCTAATCAAAATTTCTTAGTAACATAGAGAAGGGACACATTCAAATTCTACCGATGGTGTTGAGAGAGCTGGAGTTGTTTCTTTAATTGAAATGTTATAAAATCTAACTCTTGGACTATATTCTCATAATCTTTCATAGGGAGAAAATAGCCAGACTAGGTATTGGTCACATAACTAGAGAGGAAGTTGTTCAGGTGAAGGGAAAGGAAACATCAGTCTTCTCCTCCTGGGCCAAGGGCCTCATGATAGTAAATGGTTGTCCTTGAAACCTCTTTGCTTGTGCAGGTGGCCATAAACAAGTGATCTCAGGTAGGTTCAAAAGTCTTTTCTAGGAGAAATGAGCAAGATAATATATTTTGTTTTGGAAGAAACATCTCACGGCATAAGTTTCTCTAAATTTGACTTATAGGCTATGTAGTCAAGTAAATGAATGGAGAGAAAACAAACCTTGTGTTCACAAAATACAAGTCAATATGATTTTAAAGAAACAAGTTGAAAACAAGACAAAAATAAACACATTTTAGCAGGTTACAGAGCTGAATGTAATAGGAGTTGTGAAGGTCAAAATCAAATGAGAAAGTTAAATACTCCAAGCAGAGGATAAATAGGATGGTTTCTCAGGCAGTTAATGAGGAATTACCATCATACACGTTGTTCTGGATGGCCTGAGCACAGGTGCGCTTGTCTTGACCCAGCAAAGTATAGCCCCACACTGTCCTGTATGCTCAATTTAGCATCTGTCCAATGGTAGCTTTTCATGCATTGCTTAAGAGGACAGAAATAATATGAGTCTCCTGTGCACTGAAAAGCAAGGATTATTCATAACTTCCCAGCATTAGTATCACTTTATATAGATGACAGTTTGCAATGTGCTTAGAGTAGGTCTGAAATTCTCTTTAAGTGGGAAAGTGATCTGCCCATGGACAACTCCCCACTTCCAGGTTGATTTCAGAGGCATCTTTGAGTGATGCTCCTGGACCAACTCCTACAGCTATGTTCTTCTCTGCATAAGCCCTCTCTATGTAAAGCCAGGCACAGAGTGAAAATCTGTTTCTTGCAAACGAAGAAAATCCTTGGGACCACTAGCTTTCTGGCACACGGCAGTAATTCTAAGCTATTTGGAGCCTTTACAAAAAAACAAAAACTCCCTTACTTAGTCTTTGATCTTCACTAGAGAATGTTAAAGGTTCAACCTGGTGAATTACGAGCACGTTCTGCTCCCTAAGTATTTATTGGGAGTGGGAGAAGGGTGAAATTACAGGAGAGAAGCATGGGAGAAAACCTCCAACTTCCTTCCCCAGCACTGGTTCACCCCTTCCTTCTCACTGCTCTACTGAAGGGTGTATAAATCCTGCTCTTGGTTAGAATTCTCCTTATTAACAGTGTTATATACATATAAATATATATATATATGAATATATTCCTTTTTTCATCCCTGTAGACATAAGCAAAACTTTCCTTGATGACAAAAACTCATGGCCATTTTTTGTTTGGGTTTTTTGTTGTTCAAGGGTGTTTTTTTTTTTAATATTTGTTTATTGGGGGGATTTTTTTCCCTGGATACTAGCTCTGTGAAGGAAAATAAAAAGCGCAAGTGTGTGTTTTAAAAAAATTAAAATTAAAAAAGCTTTTTTCCTTTTCTTTTTAAATGTATTTGAATTCAGTTTCTCTCTTCTGTTACTTTACAGTATGAATGCTCTGCTCTTCTGTGATCTTAAAACAAAATGAAATAAACGTGAAAAGGAGATGTGTCTTCATTGACCTGAGTCAGTGATCTTGTGGTTGACTGCACTGCTTCTTGGAAGTTTTTCATGAATAAGATAGGAAATGAAGGCAACGATAATGAAAAATATGTGAAGAAGGGGTAGACCAGACACTGAAGAATCACTTTAAGGCCCTCTATCTGTGTCTTTTCGGTCACAGAAGGGAATGTAGTATTTACAATAATTGTCTTCATCTCAGCAAAAAGAGTTTCCGAAAGTTTTTCTTTCCTCCCTTAAAGGGATGATAAGAAATAAGCAGAAATTACCATTGGGAAGCTACAGATAAAGCATTAAGACTCTGTAAGTTTTAGACTTGAGTGAGACCTTTGGATATGATACCAAAAATCATTAGGGGGTATACTCCTTTAAAATCTCCATAATAAAGGTCATCCTTTAAAGTTTAGTTTTAATAAGATGCAATCTGATAGCAGTAGAAGGAAATCTTCTAAAGTCACTTTTTTTTTTTTTTTAACTTATGAAATAAGCTGTTCTCTGTTCTTGGTGAGAGCTATTATTGCCTTCACAAAATGTCTTCAGAATCTCCATAGAATCCCAGCACCATTGAACAGGACATACAGGAGATGGTGGCAGAAAATGATAAATGAGCAATACAAACAGATGAGGCTGATTAATTGTGCATCAGAAGTGATCTGGAGGGTCTGAGGTTTGACCCTGAGCTGTCAAATTGGGTAAAAAAACAAAAACAAAAACGAAAGAACTGATCCCAAATTGGGGTGGGTGGCTGGGATGAAGGAGTTGAGCACTAACGATTGCTTTCAACAATTAGCAGAGGGTCTCACACAGAAGCAAAACCTCTATTCCCCTCCAGTTTAAAGAGACAGTTTATGGACCCATCACCCCAATCCGAATTTTATGTAAAATTCCTGATAATGCCCTTCTTTGATGAGTTTGCCAAACTCAAGCTTAAGACACAATTCTCAAGAAAGATCGCTCTCACATCAGGTGTCAGACACAAATTCAGCATCCTTAGGCCAGGATGACTGATCAGCTGACTTCAATTTCAGGGGTTCCCATTAGCCTCTCAGGCTTAATAATTTCTAGAATAGCACAGAACTCAGGAAAATGTTATACTTGTGATCACAGTTTTATTATACAGAAGGATAGAAATCAGAGTCAGCCACTTCCCTGGCAGTCCAGTGGTTAAGACTCTGAGTGCCCAGTGCAGGGAGTATTGTTCAATCCTAGTGGGAAACTAAGATCCTAAGTGCCACATGGCCAAGAAAAAGTATTTGTCTGAACATTTGTCACAGTATAAATGTTCACAAAAAGAAAAGAATCAGCCAAAGGGAGACATGTAAAGGGCAAAGTCTGAGAGAGCCCCAAGCATGAGTCCATTGTCCCAGCACGTTGATGGGTGACAATGTACAGTGTTGCCAGCTGAAGTTCTCCCAAGCTGAGGTGCCCAGAGTTTTGACTGGGCTTTCATTGCTTTTAGGCATGATTGATTGATTCGCTGGCTACACAGTTGACCTCAGTGGTCCAGGTCCCCTCTCCTGCCCCAGTGCTCTAATCATGTTGTCTTGTTAGCATAAACCATCTGGGGTCCCACCATGAATCTTCTCATCAACAAAAACTATCAAGTGTGGTCCAAGAGAGCCCAACAGGAAATGACAAAGAAACACCAATGACTTAGAAAAATCCAAGGATTTAGAGGTTACCTCCCAGGAACTAGGGACAGAGATTAGCTAAAGTCTTTATTATACACCTCCCTTTACTGATCTTGTGAAAAACCACTTGTGTCTCAATGAGCATTGTCCCCCAGCTGATCGATCTGAGATTCTATTTCCTTTAAGTCACAGAAGCTTCATGTTAAAAAGTTAACACCAGCTGTAGGCTTTGCTATCAAATCAGAAGTTTCTTAATAACTCAGAAGAAATTCCTTCTTATACACTCCCATTTTCTACCCTCTTTGTACCCATCTATTTAAAAATACATTCAAAGCAGTAGGTGAGATTGGGGAAAAGGTGAGTCTGTGATCTCTTAAGGAAAGGACCATGTCTTTTCCACTCTTGTGATTCTTTCAGACCTGGCATGGTAAAACGCCCCAGTGGCTTAGCAAACATTTGTCAAAACAGAACTGAAGCATGCAACCAACAATTCAGTTGCAACCAACAAATTAAGTCCATATGGAATTCTTTTTTTTATCAATCACTACAGAGTCAGACACAACTGAAGCGACTTAGCAGCAGTAGCAGTAGCAATAACTTCACCACAGCTGTGGAAGATGCCTGACTTTAAAACTGAAACAAAAGGCAGATCCCTCCCTTCAGTTCAGTTCAGTTCAGTCGCTCAGTCATGTCTGACTCTTTGTGACTCCATGAATCGCAGCACGCCAGGCCTCCCTGTCTATCACCAACTCCCGGAGTTCACTCAGACTCATGTCCATCGAGTCAGTGATGCCACTCAGCCATCTCATCCTCTGTCATTCCCTTATCCTCCTGCTCTCAATCCCTCCCAGCATCAGAGTCTTTTCCAATGAGTTAACTCTTCTCATGAGGTGGCCAAAGTACTGGAGTTTCAGCTTTAGCATCATTCCATCCAAATCCCTCCCTTACACACACACACAAATTGTTACACAAATATGGAAACTTGGCTGCCTAGAGTCCCAAGACTGAAGCTGAAATGGTCTTCATTGTGAAGAGGAAAAGGACCTCTTTCCACTTTCTACCTAAGTTGTTCTCTTCTACTCCCTAGACTGGCAACTGAACAGTTAGGGTAGATTTCCATCAGTCAAAAGCTATTTCCTGACCAAAGAATCTCAAACTATTGAGGAGGTATAGTGAACCCAGGGAGCTGTATGTGAGAACATGCAAGGAAATGATGCACCATCTAGCTGAACAATCTCTGCTAGCTGGTTTGGCACGTATTTTAAAATAAGACATTAAGTTTTCACTCCATAAAATAGTGTGAAATTTTCACTGGCCATGTTATCTTTACTTTGTATCATTCTATCTACTCACCCTGCCCTATTGAATCTCCCAGATCAGACTGGACATCCACTGATCAGGTAACAATGGTTCCTATTTCCCAAAGAACCTCTATCTCAGGTTCTGCATGCCTGGAGAAGATGTTCCTGCTAATGGGAGCAAATCCAGAGGTGGACATGATCAAAAACCTCAAAATCAGAAAGGATGCTGGTCTGGTTAAGAGAAATGTTGAAGTTTTAGCTCCAAGCATCTCCATCTTAAAAGCCTTCAAAAGCTCCTGGGCAACTGTCAATGAAAAAATGTGGCAGCAGCCACAGGCTCCATCCATAGACCTCTACTCTGTAAACACTTTGACTCCAGATCCTCAGACTATGAGGGTGCCTTTCTGTCCTTTCATTATTTTCTGGCTACCAGATAATTAGCCTAACTTGCTCTACTGAGTTTTTACCTTAATATATAAGCTCCCAAGCTCTGAACCAACAATCCTGAGATTACATTGCCTCCAAGTAGCATTGGTTCTCCCCCAGATACACTTTTTTTTTTTCAGATACATTATTATTTGATTAAATTTTGAAAGAAAAAGAGAAAACAAAAGCTCCCAGAACCAAGAGGACTCACCAGGGGAAGGAATGAGAATTCCTACCGGATGGAGTCACTTCCTACAAACAGAGAGTTAGATTTCACATTTGAAAAAGCTCCTTATAAATATGCTTACTGCATCTGGCTAATCCCTCCTCACATAGCCCTTCCCAGCATGTACAAGCTACCCTGCTCTGAACTGATTTAGCTTGGAGAGGTATATAGCTCAGTCAAGAAACTAGAAGGTCTGGGAGACATGAGTCATAACCATTAAATACACATGGGCTCTCCCAACACATAGACATCCCTTGACCCTATCCTGGTCACCATGCAGCCACATTCAGAGACCTGGAGAATCTGTTTTAGGGCATCACTAGAGAAAGTGGAGAGTGAAAAAATTAACTTAAAGCTCAACATTCAGAAAACTAAGATCATGGCATCTGGTCCCATCAGTTCATGGGAAATAGATGGGGAAACAGTGTCAGACTTTATTTTTTGGGGCTCCAAAATCACTGCAAATGGTGAGTGCAGCCATGAAATTAAAAGATGCTTACTCCTTGGAAGAAAAGTTATGACCAACCTAGATAGCATATTCAAAAGCAGAGACATTACTTTGCCGACTAAGGTCCGTCTAGTCAAGGCTATGGTTTTTCCAGTGGTCATGTATGGATGTGAGAGTTGAACTGTGAAGAAAGCCGAACACTGAAGAATTGATGCTTTTGAACTGTGGTGTTGGAGAAGACTCTTGAGAGTCCCTTGGACTGCAAGGAGATCCAACCAGTCCATTCTAAGGGAGATCAGTCCTGGGTGTTCTTTGGAAGGGATGATGCTAAAGCTGTAACTCCAGTACTTTGGCCACCTCATGTGAAGAGTTGACTCATTTGAAAAGACTGATGCTGGGAGGGATTGGAGGCAGGAGGAAAAGGGGACAACAGAAGATGAGATGGCTGGATGGCATCACCAACTTGATGGACTTGAGTCTGAGTGAACTCCGGGAGTTGGTGATGGACAGGGAGGCCTGACGTGCTTCAATTCATGGGGTTGCAAAGAGTCGGACATGACTGAGCAACTGAACTGAACTGAGAGATGCAATAAAGAAAGGTACGGAGCTCTCCCTGGGCATCTATTAATCCTTCATTTGACAAACTCCGTCTCCCCATGAGAAAGCCCAAACTAGGTCTCTTGATGTTCAGGAAGGATCAGGTATTTATTCCTAAATTGCAACATCCTGGTATTTTTCCCTCTTTGATCCTAATCTGTGATAGAATAATGGTACTTTCACAAAGACCATATTTGGATATTAACCAGTTGAACTATCATTACCTTGAACTGTTCAATTTTGACTCACATCCGAAATGAACACTGAAAAGAAACAACAGATGCCAAGCACAGGAGAGTCAGTTTTCAAGTATAGTCAGCGTTAAGGCAGGCCTGCAGTCCCCAGGCTGTAGTGACATTGACCTTCACTGTGAATCCCTTTTTCTTGACTTTGCCTACAGATACTACATGTGAACTTCAATGAACTGAACTTTTCTTTTTCTGTTTAAAGCACCTTAAGTAGACAAAAGGCTCCTCCTCTTCCCAAAGTCCTTTTGAAAACAAGAAGTAGTAAAACCAGAGGTTAAAACAAAATTCCTGATAGATACAGTCTCTGTTTTCAATTAGCATTTTAAATGGTTATTTTTAATGGTACATTTAACTAAAGCTAACTTATCCATGGGAAGAGAATGTAGCCATTAAGATCAGCATCTGTTAAACAAACTGAGGCTCCACATCCGGTAATGCATGATTATAAAACCAAGAATATTACATGCTAACAGCAGACTCATTAGCATTAATTGCTGCATTTAGTCCCACTTAAAACCTCCTGCATATATAACATTTGCTAAGTACATTATCCTTTTTGAAATGAATACACCCTAAAAATCATCACATAAATAACAAAAAAACTAACTGGAGATCAACATGTGTGATGTAGTGGTGAGAAGAAAGGAAAGCTAATGAAGACATCCGTGGCCAGTCGAGGTGGAAAGAGAAAACCACCATTTGTTGACATGGTGCAAAATTCAACCTGAAAAGGGAGGTGCGTGCAGAAGAATGTGGCAGCTACAGATGCAAGGTTACTGCTTAGTAATTAACAAGGGATTCAGTAGGAGTGGTGGAAAAACACTCTGGATAAATAAGAAAACCACTCTGGAGAAATACAAAGATACCAACCACTGTGGTGTTCGTTCTTCATGAAGAGGCTGTCGTGGACCGGGCACCAGGCTCAGTTCTTCACTTGTTCCCTGAAGGCAAGCTTGGATCCACTGGAGTTCAAACCTGGCTGGAAAGACAGATATTTGACAATGGTACATGATGCAGATATGCCATTTCAATGACCCTTTCAGAGTCCTGCTCTCTGGCCAGACTATGAATGCCTAGAGCTGGGTTCAAGTTAAACTGGGGTCCCTAAGAGATGGGACTGTGAACATGGTTTATGAAGAGAAGACCCAGCTCTTCAGAACTCTTTTTCATGTGCTGTGTCCTGATTCCTCCTTTCCTTTTTAAACTATTTGATTCTTAGGGAGAGGGAAGTGGAGGGGCGGTGAAGGGAAGGGTAGAAGAAGAAATGGGTTATTATAGGATTCTATGAAATCGTGTGTGTGAAACATTGTAAAGCACTGTAAATTTAAAAATATCTTTCATTCAATTAAAAAAAAACTATTTGATTCTGAACTATACTTCCTGCCCCATTCTCTCTTTCATACACACACATAATGTTTCCTTAACTTTAAGCTTCATGTTGTCCTCCAACATTATCCCCTCTGGAATTTTCCCCACTTATTATCTGTCACTGAAAAAACAGGTTTAGTGTTTTGGCTACTCTCTTGTCAACACACCATTTGTGTAATCATTCATTACCCAAGTATTTGTTGGCTCTCACTACTTGATGGGTGCTCTGCTAGGTGCCGGGAGGACCTTGTGAGTGAAGAGGAATACTGTTTTTTTTTTTTTTTTTTTTAATCCTCATCTCCAGGTGCTTCCTCAAGCTTCAGGTTGAGAGAGATGTTTGGAAAGATGTTAAGTGAGATGCCACTGTGTCTGTAAATCAGCACTGCATAGCGGAAGAACTGCTTACGATGCTCATGTGGGATGTGACATGGGATTGCTTTAAGGAACTGGAGATGATGTGTCTGAAAGGAAATTTCATGAGTGTTTTTTTCCATCTTTACAAAGGCGCAGAGCTTCATCCCACTGAAAGCTGGCTAGGGAAAAGGAGAAAAAGGAAAAAGACCTTACTGAAAAATAAATTGCTATCATTGGCACAGAAGGGTGTCATAAAGATTATCCAGGAACCTCAAATCAAGAGTAGGACTGAATTCCATTTGGAGGTGAACATAGTGTGGAAAAGGGAAATATTTTAAGGAAATTCATTGTTGACAGTGGTGATAAATAAACCATTTTCAAGCCCACACATTTTATACACATTTTTTTTCTTGAATCGTTATATGAATTCTATATGACTATTTACATTATTCCTTCCTTGGTATATAGAAAGAAACTGAATCTTTCACAGCTAAATGATAGCCCAAAGGCAGTGAATAGACTGGAGTCCAAACTCAAATTGTATACCTCCACAGGCACTGCTCTTTAACCACAATATTATCTCCGAGCACAAGGGAAAGTTACCATTTGGAAGATTTACTATAAAATACCATATGTTGAAGCAGCGCATACCATTTCACAGAACTTCTTTACATAATTATCTCAGGGCATCAAATAGTAATAATACAATAATAATTAAAGGTGTGATAATGAGAGTTAGTACATGTTTCATAGATAAGGAAACCAAGCCTCAGAAAATTAACCGCCTGGCCAACATCACAGAGCTGGCAGAATAGTGGTACCCTAGGTCCAGATATCTATGCCTTTTGGTCTAATATTAGACTCTCTCCCTGTAAAGAAAGCTGAGCACTGAAGAATTGATGCTTTTGAACTGTGGTGTTGGAGGAGACTCTTGAGAGTCCCTTGACTGCAAGGAGATCTAACCAGTCCATCCTAAAGCAGATCAGTCTTGGGTGTTCATTGGAAGGACTGATGCTGAAGCTGAAACCCCAGTACTTTGGCCACCTGATGCGAAGAACTGACTCACTGGAAAAGGCCCTCATGCTGGGAAAGATTGAAGGCGTGAGGAGAAGGGGATGACAGAGGATAAGATGGTTGGATGGCATCACTGACTTAATGGACGTGGGTTTGGGTGAACTCCAGGAGTTGGTGATGGACAGGGAGGCCTGGTGTGCTGTGGTTCATGGGGTCGCAGAGTCGGACACGACTGAGTGGCTGAACAGAACTGAACACCCTGTGCGACCTGGAAGAGAAGACTTAATGGCCTGCTTTACTAGCCCATGGGAATCTGCTTGGAGGGAGTTATGGGCTGAATAGTGTCCCCTCAAAATTCGTAGCTGAAGCTCTAAATATCTCCTCACCCCCAGGACCTTGGGATATGACTGTGTTTGGTGATAGGGCCTTTAAAGAGGCAATCAAAGTTTACTGGGGTCGTTAAGTGTGGGGCCTGAATCCAATATGAATGGTTTCCTTATAAAAACAAAAGACAACAGGGATGCAAACACACAGGAAAAAGACCATATGGGGACAGAGCAAGTATGTGCCCATTTGAGAACCAAGGAAAGACCTTAGGAGAAACCAACCTAGTTGGCACTTTGATCTTGGACTTCCAACCTCCAGAACTATAATAAAATTAATTTCCATTGATTAAGTCACCCAGTCTGTGGCATTTTGTTTCAGTGGTCTCAGCAATCTAGTACAGAAAGCAGGCTTATTGGTCCATGTGAGATTTTTTGCTAAATGCTTTTTATGTTTTAACCCTAGGGTGACAATTACTATATGTGCTAAGTCACTTTAATCCTGTCCAACTCTTTGTAGCCCCATGAACTGTAGCCTGTCAAGCTTCTCTGCCCATGAGATTCTCCAGGCAAGAATACTGTAGTGGGTTGCCATGCTCTCCTCTAGGGGATCTTCCAGGGATAGAATGCACATCTCTTATGTCTCCTGCATTGGCAGGGGTATCCATATATGTAGAATCTAGAAAAATTGTACAAATGAACCTATTTTCAAAGAAGAAAAAGAGACACAGATGTAGAGAACAAACGTATGGACACCAAGAGGAGAATGGGGAGGTAGGATGAATCAGGAGATTGGAACTGACATATATACACTACTGATACTGTTTATAAAATAGATAACTGAGAACATACTGTGTAGCACAGAGAATGCTACTCAGTGCTCTGTGGCGACCAAAATAGGAAGGAAATCCAAAAAAGAGAAGATATATGTACAAGTACAAAAGACTCATTTTTCTGTAGAGCACCAACTAATACAATATTGTAAAGCAACTATACTCCAATAAAAATTTTAAGAAAACAAGAAACATTAGTATGCAAGTGTGTGTGAGCTGCTGTGTGCTGCATCGCTGTCATACTCTGCCTGTAGCCTGCCAGGCTGTTCTGTCCATGGGGATTCTCCGGGCAAGAATACTGCACTGGGTTGCCATGCCCTCCTCCAGAGGATCTTCCCAACCCAGGGGTGGAACCCAGGTCTCCCATATTGCAGGCAGATTCTTTACTGTCTGAGCTACTGGGGAAGGGTGGTTAATAAACATATTGTGAGACTATACATACACACACACACACACACACCACATTTCCACTCTCAATAGAATATAGTTAAGAGAGTGTCCCACCCCAGCTCCACAACATAGATCCACAGATTCATCTGAATTCTGTGAGAAGAGCTCTCAACATGATCCAGCACTGAGCATGGAGCTGAGAAGCACTCACCAACCACTCAGTAAATTGTCAGTAGATTGAGCCTGTCACAGCTTCAATGAAACCCAGCTAAAGTATAGCTTCCATGGCTGAACCTCTGATGGAAGATGGTAAGAAAATGTATTTCCCCTAAACTCAGGAACAACACAGGGTACCCACTCTCACCACTACTATTCAACATAGTTTTAGAAGTTTTAGCCACAGCAATCACAGAAGAAAAATAAATAAAAGGAATCCAGATCAGAAAAGAAGTAAAACTCTTACTGTTTGCAGATGACATGATCCTCTATACAGAAAACCCTAAGGACACCACCAGAAAATTACTAGAGTTCGTCAATGAATATAGTAAAGTTTCAGGATACAAAATTAATTCACAGAAATCCCTTGCATTCCTATACACTAACAATGAGGAAACAGAAAGAGAAATTAAGGAAACAATCCCATTCACCATTGTAATGAAAAAAAAAAAAAACTTAGAAATAAATCTACCTAAAGAAATAAAAGACCTATATATAGAAAACTATAAAACGATGATGAAAGAAACCAAAGATGACACAAATAGATGGAGAAATATACCACATTCATGGAATTGGAAGAATCTATATAGTTAAAATGAGTATACTAGCCAAAGCAATCTATAGATTCAATGCAATCCCTAGTAAGCTACCAATGGTATTTTTCACAGAACTAGAACAAATAATTTCACAAGTTGTATGGAAACACAAAAACCTCAAATAGCCAAAGCAACCTTGAGAAAGAAGAATGGAACTGGAGGAATCAACCTGTCTGACTTGAGACTATAATACAAAGCTACAGTCATCAAGACAGTTTGACACAAAGATAGAAATATAAATCAATGGGACAAAGCAGAAAGCCCAGAGATAAATCCATGTACCTATGGATACCTTATCTGTGTCAAAAGAGGCAAAAATATACAGTGGAGAAAAGACGATCTCTTTAACAAGTGGTGCTAGGAAAATTGGTCAACTACCTGTAAAAGAATGAAACTAGAACACTTTCTAACACCATACACAAAAATAAACTCAAAATGAATTAAAGATCTAAATGTAAGACCAGAAACTATAAAACTCCTAGAGGAAAACATAGGCAAAATACTCTCTGACATAAATCACAACAAGATCCTCTATGACCCACCTCCCAGAGTAATGGAAATAAAGCAAAAATAAACAAATGGGACCTAATTAAACTTAAAAGCTTTTGCACAATGAAGGAAACTATAAGCAAGGTAAAAAGATAACCTTCAGAATGGGAGAAAATAATAGCAAACAAAGCAACTGACAAAGAATTAATCTCAAAAATATATAAACAGCTCATGCAGCTCAATACCAGAAAAATAAATGCCCAATAAAAAAAAAATGGGCCAAAGAACTAAACATACATTTCTCCAAAGAAGACATACAGATGGCTAGCAAACACATGAAAAGATGCTCAACATCACTCATTATCAGAGAAATGCAAATCAAAATCACAATAACGTACCACCTCACATCGGTCAAAATGGCTACTATCAAAAACTCTACAAACAATAAATGCTGGAGAGGGTGTGGAGAAAAGGGAACTCTCTTACACTGTTGGTGGGAATGCAAACTAATGGAGCCACCATGGAGAACAGTGTGGAGATTCTTTAAAAAACTGGAAATAGAACTGCCATATGACCCAGCAATCCCTCTGCTGGGCTTACACACTGGGGAAACAAGACTTGAAAGAGACACGTGTACCCCAGTGTTCATCACATCATTGTTTATAATAGCCAGGACATGGAAGCAACCTAGATGTCCATCAGCAGATGAATGGATAAGAAAATTGTGGTACATATACACAATGGAATATTGCTCCACTATTAAAAAGAATGCACTTGAATCAGTTCTAATGAGGTGGATGAAACTGGAGCATATTATACAGAGTGAAGTAAGTGAGAAAGAAAAACAACAATACAGTATATTAAAGCATATATATGGAATTTAGGAAGTTGGTAATGATGATCTTATATGCGAGCCAGCAAAAGACTCACAGATATAAAGAACAGAACTTTGGACTCTGGGAGAAGGCAAAGGTGAGATGATTTGAGAGAATAGCATTGAAACATGTATATTACCATATGTGAAATAGATGACCAATCCAAGTTCAATCCATGAAATAGGGCACTCAAAGCTGGTGTGAGGTGGGAAGGGGTTTTGGGGTGGGGGACACATGTATACCCGTGGCTGATTCACATCAATGTATGGCAAAACCCACCACAATATTGTAAAGTAATTAGCCTTATTTTTTAAGTTTTAAAAAAATGCACTAAGCAGATTCAAGCAGAAAAAGCTGTCAAAAAAAAAGGAAGTGAAATGTAAATGTTCAAACATTAGGAAGATAATTAAAGAATTATTCAACAATGGGAATTTAGATTGTTGAATGTTTCTGAAAAGCCTATGGCAAAAAGCCTATGCTTCTCCTCCACAGTGTTGTCTTGCCCTGGCCCTGGGGAGCATCTTTTGACTCTCACACACTGACAAGAAAAATGTGTCTCCCCACTTGATAATAGAAACCATATTATAAAAAAGCTTTGCATTTTGAGGGCCCAACACGTTTTTCTCTTCCTATTTCTTATCTGCATCACAATCCATTCACCTCAGTGAGAAATATTTTATCTCCAAACTGCTTTCTTAGAATATCCCCAGAATGTTCCAGAATAAGGGTCAAACACCAAGATGACCACTCTGCTGAGAGCCCCCTCCAAGTGACCATGAGATGCCCATCCCACCCCCATTTACTCATGCAGATAGGCAACTGTTCCTTATATAGCAAAATTAGCTGTATTGACCAAAACATTTTCATGAGACCATTTGTTGTGGTGAATGAGTTTGGGCATCACTGCCCACACCCATATGCATTGATTTATCTCCTGCCAAAACAGTTTTTATCATCCTATCCAGGCTTTCTAAATGTGACCCGCCCCCCCTCAAATCTGGAACCAGACTGGGTAACGTTCACAAAATAGTAGCAGAGACTGGCATAGGGAAAATCCCTTTCAACCTTCTCACGGCTTGTATGAGCTGTAGCTAGAAGGGACCTTGCAAAACCTCTCTCCTTCTGTTGTACTTCTAAGAGAAGATAAAAAAGGATTAGGTCAGAAGCTACAGATATGATTGAAAAGAACTCATTTTTGAAGCTCTATGTTGCTGGTGGGCTTCGCTTGGTTTGTTGGTGGAAGACTAGGTGGCAGAAGCCTTTGTGAGCCTGATTGTCAAGTACATTTGGATTCTGAGCAGCTACTGGTCTATTTCCCAAAGGACAAGCTAGCATATAGAGGTCAGTGGAGAGAGAGTGAGCATGAAATCTGGATCAGACAACAAAAGCAGATGTGGCTGGTAGCGGCTGGGCAAGGCCAGGCGTTAATAAGCCTGCGTGCACCCCGGGTTCTGTCAGACAGGAATGTATGGCATAATTGTTTCTGCCTCTAATGATCTAGTGATGTGGGAGACATAAGAATATTAAAACAAGACAGAAAAATGGAAACTCATTTCTAGCAGCTGCCAAACAAAATGGAATGTAAAATAGGAGAGAGGTATATTGAAATGTTCACAAGGTTCACTTCACCGAAATGAAACTTTCCCTCTCGCAGATGTCAAATCCTCCCCCTTTTCATGCGTAAGTCCCCTCCCATTTCCCATCAAACTGTTGCTCCCTACATTCTTTATGCATCCTTCGCTGTCATTCTATTCCCTCATCACTGTCACTTTGCCTCTCTTGCTTCTTTTCTTCCTTTTTCCTACTCCTCTCCATCATCCCGTCACAAACACGCTCTTAGAGTTTCTCTCTCTCCTGCACACACACACACACAACATTCTCATTCATTAGTAATTAATCTGAGAACCACATCTATCCCCAGCAGCTGAATGGAACTGTAAAAACGCTCCCTTTGAAAAACACCCAGAGGTGCCGCTGCGGGGGGCTGCAGGTGGGTTGTGGGGTGGGCGCTGCTGCGATGCTCAGACCCGCCACCAGGGGGCAGAGGTGAGCGCCGACCGGCGAGTTCCACCGCCAGGCACGCCCGGGATTGCCTGGGAGGCGGGCTCGCAGGGGCGCTGGTTCGGTGTCACCCATCACTGCGGCTGTCAGCCCGCGTAAGAATTCCGCCCGCGTCTCGGGCGAGCAAGGCTGGGCCCAGCGAATAAGCAAGCGATTCCTAAAGAGTGCGGGCGGGGTGAATTCCGCCTCGGGCCAGGACAGATACCTCTTTTCCAGAAACAAAAGAGTGAGTCATGCTGCCTCTGATAGGGAAGGAAAAGAGGCAGGGCTGGGCGAGTCCGCTGGGTCGTGCGTCTCCCCGGCGTTCCTGTTCGCTCCTCTCGGTCTGGGTCCCTGGGGTCCCGGCGCCCACAGGCGCTTCTCCTACTCCCCCTCTCCCGGTAGCTGGACCGGTCACCCGTGTCGCCAGGTCAGGAGAAATCCAAAAAGAGGAGTTCTATGTTGGCCACCTTGGGGCCAGGCAGGGACGGAGCCAGCCTGCCGTGTGCGCGCGTGTGTGTGTGCGTGTGCGTGTGTGTGTGTGTGCAGGGACGGAGCCTGCCTGCCGTGTGTGTGTGTGTGTGTGTGTGCGTGCGTGTGTGTGTGTGCAGGGACGGAGCCTGCCTGCCGTGTGTGTGTGTCTGTGTGTGTGTCTGTGTGTCTGTGTGTACCCGGCGTTGTGTTTGGCCATCTGGGGGCCAGGCAGAGATGGAGACAACCTACAGAGTGTCTATGGTGTGTGTGTGTGTGCGTGTGTGCCAGGCAGAGACGGAGAAACCCACAGAGTGTGTGTGTGTGTTCGTCAGGCAGAGACGGAGACAACATACATACAGTGTGTGTGTGGTGCGTGTGTGTGTGCTTGTGTGCCAGGCAGAGACGGAGAAACCTACAGAGTGTGTGTGTGTGTGTGTGTGTGTTCGTCAAGCAGAGACGGAGACAACCTACAGTGTGTGTGTGTGTGTGTGTGTGTGTGTGTGTGTGTGTTTTGCAGGGGAAGATGGATTTGCAGCCTCAAAGGGCCAGCCCAGCGAGCGTCCCCTCCCTGAGGGCGCGGCTGCGAACCGTGATAGTTCTGCGAACTGGACTGCAGGTGGCGGTAACGGCACCTGTCAACCTGCAGGCTCCTCCGGCTGGAATTAGAGCTCTGTGGATGTGTTTGTCATAGGTCAGCCCCCAGACAGACAGACAGACAGACACACACACACACACACTCACACACATACACACACACACACATTCCTGGTGCCCCACTGGCATTCCACTCCTAAAATATTCTAAAATGGGAGTAATACCATTAATAAAATAGTAATAATAAACATTTATTGAGAGCTAACTGTGCCAGGCATGAACTGTTTTTACATAAACGGTAGTAAAATAATAACTAATAGCAATATGCCAAAATAACATTAATTGAGAATTTAATTCTAGCTTATCAATATTTCCACGGTTTCAGGTTGAGAGCAGGAGAGGTATTTTTCCCTGCCAAGAAGGCAGCTAGGTCTGGGGTCTTTCCACTTCCAGAGGGGTTAGCAGCCTTATATTTATTTACTTTTAGAGTAGCTAGGGTTATCTGGTTAACTTTAGGCAAGATTCAGCCTGCAGAGAGTTTTTGGGAATTTTCACGTAACTACCCAGATTCACAGCTTCCCCTGAACAAACAGAACATCTGGAGATGCTGGCCCTAAATGGTGATAATGGGTGGGAACCAAGAAGCAGAGGCAAGTTTGCCACAGTATTTGCCTCCCCCTATTGTCTTCCACTCAGCTTTTTCACCTGCATGGTCTTGTGAAGCACCTGAACAGGAGATTCCTGATACACTCGGGGCTTACAGCAGTGGAAAACCGAGCTATCAAGAAGGAGGCTCCATGCGGAGGCTCCTTTCTCCACAAAGAGAAGGGACTGGGTCATCTGAGGACAGAGTTGGATTCAGGAGCCTGGCAAAAATAGCTCCATAAAGGGTGTCACAATGGATCAGAACTCTGCTTCCGCACAGTGCCCAGAGGTGGCCAAGGCTTGGGAGGGAAGGATGTTGTCACTCCTGGGGCCCTAGGTATGGGAGCTGTGGGGAAGGTTCCATGGTCTCTTGTGCTAGTGATAGATGAGGATTCACCACCAGAGCTCCCTGCCTGGGGCCAGGCCAGCTGGGCTGGATCAAAGAAACAACAAGGATTACCTACAAGTGACCTCTTTAGGGATACTCTTGAGCCCCTGGGATTCTTGTATGATCCCAGTGGAGGTGGAAAGGATCCCCTCTAAAAAATGATGGAGGTAAGTTTACCTGTCAGTCTTGATCTGTGAGAGCTGGACCATCATTTAATTTAACTTAGACAAATAAGGAGATGTAATTTTTTTCATCTCTCCATATATTTGTAACACTAACATTAACAGGCCTCTTCCCTGGTGGATCAGTGGTAAAGAATCTGCCTGGCAATGCAGGAGATGTGGGTTTGATCCCTGGGTTGGGAAGATCCCCTGGAAATAGCGGCCCACTCCAGTATTCTTGCCTGGAGAATCCCCATGGACAGAGGAGCCTTGTGGGCTATAGTCCATAGGGTCCCAAAACAGTTGGGCACAACTGAGGGACCAAACAACAAAAAAACACTTAACAGAGGCCTTCTTATGCTACATTTGATTCTAATAATAACCCATTGAAGTGGACATCATTGTTATTCCCACTTTCTGTCTGAGGAAAATAAGACATGGGCACTTAGATACAACTCATACAACTAGTAAAAGGTGGCGCCTAGTCTTAAATGCAGATGAATGTGTGACTCTAGTCCAGGAGTCAGCAAATTTTCCCAGCATGGGTCAGACAGTAGATACCTTATAGACTTTGTGGCCATATAGTCTCTGTTGCAACTACTCTACTCTATTATTGCATGAAATAATATATAAATGAATGAGCATATCAGTGTCCTAATAAAACTTTATTTATGAGCACTGGAATGTGAATTTCTGCTTGCCATAAAATATTATTCTTAAAGTTTCTTCAACAACTAAAAGATGTAAAACCCAATCTTAGCTTACCTCTCAGGCTATACACAAACAGGCAGGGGAAGAAAAGCAGTTAGCAGTCTGGATTTGGCTTATGGGCTATAATCTGTCAAGTCCTCCCTAGGGTCTATACTAATCCGTACACTTTGCAGGCACTTCCTGCCTCATGGAGAAAAAGCAAAGACATTTTCCCTACTCACATTTCAACAAGCGAGAAAAACTCTGTGCTCCCTGAAGGACTAGCTCTTCAACCCCAAGCCATCATTACATCAAGGCTATAATCCATGAGGGAGTATGATATATTAGAAAGAGCAGTGGGCTTGACGTCAGAAAGCTGGCTTCAAATTCCAAGCTATGTGATTTTGAGCAAATGACCTAAGTTGGCAGAGGTTCAGTGTTTTTATTTGACAGTCCCAATGTTTGCCTCAAAGGTTAACTATGGGCCCGGCTTTAAATAAGAAAACGCACCAGAAATACATAGTGTCGACAGGCAAGTCCAGAATTTGGGGTGCCTAAACTTCATTCAGTTTAGAGAAGCTAGCTAAGGAAAAGAATAATAAATTTTTACCAAAGAAGCTGTGAAAGTAAATATTTAGAATTTGAGATGGCTAATTGTATTCAATTTAGAGGACCCTATCTCAGGACCAAAAAATATTGCTTAAAACACTAGCTACTAAAAGTAAATGTTTACTGAGAATGAGAAGAAAATCCCAACAAATAATAGAACCAGTCCACAATCAGGTTGTTTTCTTCTGAGATACTTTCAGGCAATTTACAAAAATGCTTACATGCAAAATTGTGCTGATTATGACCTGACTTTCCCTTCCCATCAGGAAGGTGCTAGAACCCCAACTTTCATAGGTATCCTGGCATGGGCGTGAGAGGCCCTGAAGTGTCAGGTGTGGCCTTGGCTGTGGGAAAGTAGTAACACTGAGGGAAATGGACCAAAAAAAATAAAGTTATTGAGGATGATGGAAGCTATGATTCTTATTGTCATAGAAGGGGGGATACTAAAAATAGAATGAACTCTATCATGATAGGATGGAGTCAGAGGTACTGGTATGAACTTACTTTTTTTTTTTATAGAGGTAAATATAAATAGAGATGATAGATGATACCAGATAGGTGAGAGCAGATAACCGTAGATTTAAATGCACACCATGTACCTGTGTGCACACAGACATAATCCTAGCACTGCTCCATAAAAGCAGTCACACCCCAAAGTAATGAGCTCAGTTCTTGGAACCTGCTTTCTAAATACCTATCTTCAATAAAAGGAACCAAGGCTCTTGGTTGAATCCCGGGTCAGAGCAGAGAAAGTAAAAAATAAACCTGGAGTGTTATTCTGTGTCAAAAAGTTTTGGTTTTTTTTTTTTTTTTTTAAATGCTACACAAGGGCTTTTCTGGTGACTCAGTGTTAAAGAACCTGTCTTCCAGTGCAAGAGACATGGGTTTGATCTCCAATCCAGGAAGCTCCCACATGCCTTGGAGCAATTAAGCCTATGTGCCACAACTACTGAGCCTGTGCTCTAGATCCCAGGAGCTGCAACTACGGAAGCCTGCAGACCCTAGTGCCCACGCTCCGCAACAAGTGAAGCCACCGCAATGAGAAGCCCATAACCAGTGACCCCTGATCTCTACAACTAGAGAAGAGCCCATACAGCAACCGAGATCTAGCATAGGCCCCCAAAAAGCTCTGAGAATAAGAGAAGCATAGGAAAAGAATAGAAGCTTGAATGAACTGTCACTGGAATAATCTGGGATAATTTGAGCATTAAAGTCTGAGAGCAACAGATTACAAATCATTGAATAAAATAGGTGAATCACACTGACATAAATAAATTAATGCATAAGTTGCAAATCGAATGAGGACATCATCAGTAATCATGGGCTCCTGCTAGGATGCAATGAAGGAGCACAGCATCACTTCTGCGATGAGCATAATCATGAGGAATTGTAGACAAACTCAAACTGAGGGATGATCTACAAAATAATTGGCCTTCAGTCTTCAAAATTATTAAGATTATGAATCAAGAAAAACTGAGGAACTATTTCAGATTGAGGAAAACTTGAAGAGACATAACCACTAAACGCAACTCATGTTCTCTTTCTGTTATAAAAACCATTGTTAGGATAGTTGGTGAAACTTGAATGGGATGTGAAGATAGGACAGGAGCAAAGTACCAATGTTAATTTTTGATTTGATTATAGTGAAGTTACATAGAAGACATATATATATATGTGTACACAATAAAGGACTCAAGGATTATGAAGCATTGTATTGCTAATATTTTCTATTGGCTCAGAGGGAAAAAAATAGCTTTGTACTAAACTCAAGTTTTCTAGAAACTTACAATTGATGAAAAATAAAAAATTTATATTAAGCATAAAAAGAAAACTATTAGATTATAAATTTCTTGAGATTAGGAACTGTGTCTTATATTTCTTTTGAATTCCTCATAGAAATTCATAGATCTAGAAGCATTGTAAGTATCCAATGATTGCTGTTGAATGGAAAATTATTGAATGAAATGGGCAATCAGTTCAGTTCAGTACAGTCACGCAGTTATGTCCGACTCTTTGCGACCCCATGAATCGCAGCACGCCAGGCCTCCCTGTCCATCACCAACTCCCAGCGTTAACTCAGGCTCACATCCATCGAGCCAGTGATGCCATCCAGCCATCTCATCCTCTGTCGTCCCCTTTTTCTCCTGCCCCCAATCCCTCCCAGCATCAAAGTCTTCAAAGAGTCAACTCTTCTCATGAGGTGGCCAAAGTACTGGAGTTTCAGCTTTAGCATCATTCCTTCCAATAGGATGCTATTTAAAGCCCTAGACTACTGTAAAGGTGGCCTCTATTATTTTTTAAGGACTAAGAAATCATTCATGCAAGGCATATGTTCTCTGCTACGCAGGCATGAGAGACATGCATGAGCCAGTGAATCAGCAGTAACCTGCATGAGCTGTAACCACACCTGACCTGCACCTCCCTTCAAGGAAGAAGGTTGGCTGTGCTTCTCCTGCCTTCCAGATCTCATACAGAGTCTCTTGTGGCTAGCCCTAACCTGGAAACAAAGAATTCTTGGCAGTACAGTTTCATCTTAGCCACACAGACATAGCACAAAGCTACCAGATATATATAGACATCTTTATGATTGTAGCATAAAGGTCTCTGTATTTACTACTTGGGAGAAAGCAATGTATTTTGGATATTCAAAAGTAAACCACAGATCTATGGGCCCAGCAATATTCTTTCAAGGTACTCACCAGACTACTTTCCTAACTTGGGGGCTGTGTGTGTGGGTGTGTGCCCAGTCACTCATCTGTCTCCGACTCTTGGTGACCTCATGGACTATAGCCCATTAGGCTCCTCTGTCCATGGGATTTTCCAGGCAAGAATACTGAAGTAGGTTGCCATTTCCTTCTCCAGGGGNATAGAATGGGAAAGACTAGAAATCTCCTCAAGAAAATTAGAGATACCAAGGGAACATTTCATGCAGAGATGGTCTCAATAAAGGACAGAATTGGTATGGACCTAACAGAAGCAGAAGATATTAAGAAGAGGCGACAAGAATACACAGAAGAACTGTACAAAAAAGATCTCATGACTCAGATAATCATGGTGGCATGATCACTCACCTAGAGCCAGACATCCTGGACTGAGAAGTCAAGTGGGCTTTGGGAAGCATCACAATGAATAAAGCTAGTGGAGGTGATGGAATTCCAGTCGAGCTATTTCAAATCCTGAAAAATGATTCTTTGAAAGTGCTGCACTCAATATGCCAGTAAATTTGGAAAACTAAGCAGTGTTCACAGGACTGGAAAAGGTCAGTTTTCTTTCCAATCCGAAAGAAAGACAATGCCAGAGAATGTTCAAACTACTGCACAGTTTCACTCATCTCACGCTAGTAAAGTAATGCTCAAAATTCTCCAAGCCAGGCTTCAACAATACATGAACTGTGAGCTTCCAGATGTTGAAGCTGGTTTTAGAAAAGGCAGAGGAACCAGAGATCAAATTGTCAACTTCTGCTGGATCATGGAAAAAGCACGAGAGTTCCAGAAAAACATCTATTTCTGCTTGATTGACTATGCCAAAGCCTTTGACTGTGTGAATCACAATAAACTGTGGAAAATTCTGAAAGAAATGGGGATACCAGACCACGTAACGTGCCTCTTGAGAAATCTGTATTAAGGTCAAAAAACAACAGTTTTATGGTAGGGAAGTCTAACAAGCACCACTTTAGCCAAGAGCTCAAGAGTAATGTCACCAGGCGTAACATATCACAGGCATACCTTTGTACCCCCTGAAATGATGTACTGAGAAGGACACACTATCACTTCTGTGATATTCATGCCCAAAGCCACAGCATGAATTTAACTGTGAGAAAACACTAGACAGACCAAAATTAAGAAACTTTCTGTGAAATGACTGACCAGGACTCTTCAAAAGCATCAAGTTTATGAAAGAAAAGGGAATAATGAGGATCTGTCACAGATTAGAGGAAACTAAAGAAACACCAAAACTAAAGGCAATAACGTGATCCTGGATTCATCCTGGACCAGAAAGAGGACATTGGCTTAAACATTGCTTAAATTCTAATAAAGTCTGTAGTTTACTTAATAGTTTTGTATCGATGTTCATGTCCTAGTTCTTGAGTGTTCTGGTTATGCAAGATGTTAACATTAGAGTAAGCTGTGTTAAGGGACTACGGAAACTCACTGTACTATTTCTGCCTCCTCTCTGTAATTCTAAAATTATTTATAAATGAAAAGGTTTTAGAAAAATTTTTCAGAAAAAAGAGCACATCCCCTGGAGCCAGTCTACCTGTGTGACCTTGGGCAAGTTACAGTTCTAGGTCTTGATTTTCTCATCCTCATTGTTGTTGCTCAGTTGCAAAGTTGTGTCTGATTCTTTGGAACCCCAGGGACTGCAGCACACCAGGCTTCCCTGTCCTTCACCATCTCCAGGAGATGTTCAGACTCATGTCCATTGAGTCAGTGATGCCACCCAATTATCTCATCCTCTGTCACCCCATTCTCCTATTTTTGCCCTCAGTCTTTCCCTGCATAAGGGTCTTTAAAACAAGGGCAATAATAGTGTTTACTTCATTGAATAGTTAAGGATTAAATGAGTTAAAACATATTCATGTCTTAATACTGAGCCCAGCAATTACTGCATGGCTTCCCAGGTGACTCAGTGGTGAAGACTCTGCCTGCCGATGCAGGAGATGCCAGAGATGGAGATTTGATTCCTGGGCCAGGAAGATCCCCTGCAGGAGGAAAAGGCAACCCACTTCAGTATTCTTGCCTGGAAACTCCCACAGACTGAAGAGCATGAGGGGCTAACAGTCCAGAGAGTCACAAAGAGTTGGGCACAATTGAGCATCTGAGCAGATATTCCAGCAATTAATAAGCACAATAAGCTCTGATTGTCTAATCATTTTGAGCTGCTGTTCCACTTTTAGACCATTCTCTGTTCCTTCTCCCTAAAACTCCCTTAACTTTGAACCCCATGACATTAGGTTATAGCCTCTATGACCCTTTACATCTACCAAGACCTAAGCAATCCCCTCTCCCTTTCTTTCTTTTTAAGAATATTTATTTATTTGGCTGCATCCGGCCGTAGTTTTGGTGCAAGATGTCTGTTGCAGTGTGTGGCTTTATTTGCCCCACGGCATGTGGAATCTTAATTCCCTGGCCAGGGACTGAACCTTCGTTCCCTGCATTGAAAGGTGGATTCTTTACCACTGGAAATCTTAACCAGGGAAATTACCCTCCCCTCCTTTCTTGACTTTGCACTTTTGGCTCATCTAATAATATGATTACCTTTATTCTTCATGATTTTTATGTGCACTGAGATGATCCTTCCAGTACCCTCACTTCTCAGTTTTTTAAAGCTCTTTCTCTGTGGATATCTTGTTCTTTCTCTGTGGGTAACTTGTTCTTTCCCAACCTCAGTCACTTACTCTCACATTATTTTTCATCCCCAGTAGCTGCAGATCCTCTAGAAGCTTACCTTCTTGCCTCCCACTCTCAGCCCATCATTTTCTCAATTTCTAGCTCAATTCCCTCTAGTATCCCAATCTGTACAATACTTTGACTCTAGGTGAATCTCCAAATTTTGGATACTACCGTTCTGTTAGTTTTTCCTACCCTCTTGGTACCTGCACTCTTTTCTTTACCCATCTAAGTTCTTCAGTCATTGAAATCACTTTCTTAACTCTTTTTTTCTTTCTTGTACATGCTTAGTTAAATTTCATGCTGGAATCTGTTTCTGCTTCAAACTGCACCTGTGCCATTGAACGTAATTAGAGAAAAATATACAACACTAACTTCAAATTTATGATCTTGACTCCCAAGTGGGCTATCACCACTAGTAAGCAATCAATCTGTGTGATTCACTTCCCTCTCCCAACCTCCTCTACAACTATTCGCAACTATTCAGATTTTTTTTTCTTTTCTAATCTCCTTGCCTCACCTCATGACTTATTTCTCACTTTCCTTGAAGCTGAAACAGTCAGTAGAAAATGCCCAACTACACTGTCATCTATCAGCGTCTGTAACTATGTATATCTCTTCCCCCCTGTTATGATAGATGATTTCTGTACTCTTATCCAAAACTAATTTCTCCATTTGTGGACTAGATTCCATTGATTCTTGTCTACTCAAAGACATTGATCCAACTAGTTCCTTTTTCTCTCTACTAATTTATCGAATGTCTGCTCTCCACTAAATTGTTCCTGTAGGCACTGAAACATGATGCTTCTACTTCTGTTTAAGTCTCCAAAAGAAAAAAGCATGAATGGTTGAGCTTGAATTGAATGTCCAGCTACAGTGGAGGGAGCAAGGCCATGTCACAGAAATCTGGCTACCAGAATACTACAGAAGAAAGTTCTGCTTAGGTGTGACTAATGTATGTATTACCCAGTTATTTTTAAGAAAAGAATTTGATTATAACAGAGCATAGGAAATTTCAGGGACAGGATGATTAGAAGGAAGCATAAAAGGGAGCCCTGATAAAGAACAGACACTAGCAGGTGTGACTAGAAAGGCAGGTTCCCAAGTCCAGGAAGTCAAGGAGCAGTGTTTAGGGATGACATAGAAGCTGATTGGCAAGTGTCAGGGTCTATGAGTGCTGGAAAGAGTGCCCCAATAGAACAAGTGGTGGAATCATCTCAGAAATCTTTAATATGATTTCCACGGAATTAAAGACTTACCTTGAAGAGACTGAAAAAATTAAAACCTGAATTAACAAAGGTGCGAGTGATTTTTTTTTTAAAGTAAGTTCCAAATATAGTGACTCTTAGAATTCAAATAATATTTGCTATCAAATGAGACTTCGTCAATGGAGACCTCTGATGAAGGAGAAATTATCACAACAACCTTCTTCAAAACGGGTGCACATTTTAACTGCAAAGTTGTCAGGGCAAAGTCAGGACCAAACGCTTGAAGCCCATAATTCATCAGGCTCCTCTAACACACAAGATAAGA
This sequence comes from Neotragus pygmaeus, assembly GCA_006410875.1. Lineage (NCBI taxonomy): Eukaryota > Metazoa > Chordata > Mammalia > Artiodactyla > Bovidae > Neotragus > Neotragus pygmaeus. The sequence continues at coordinate 49,544 of SJYV01009037.1, read as the reverse complement.
GAAAAAAAATGTTCTGCAGTATAGTACGAAACAGAATCTGTGAAAACAGGGGGAAGATGAGTTTCAGCGTGAATCACTGGGGAAAAGAGCCAAAGCAATACATATTCAATGAGCAGGAGCCCATGGACCACGAATGCTAATGAGAGGGACCTTGAGGCGACTGAGTGGCAAATTCAGGGTCAGATGGGAGTCAGAAGGGGCCAGTGTGGGCTACACGACACAGGAGGAAAGGGAACGGGGGGCCCCTTTAGTACACTCAGGGAGGTTATATCACCCACCACTAACCCAAGGTCATGGGATTGCATCATTAAAATAAGACAAAAACTGTTCCTTGGTGGAGAGGCAGGGGGTAAGGTCAAGGCACTGGCCAAATGGGCACTGAAGATGGAAGATTTAAATCAGTGCCTCAAACGTCTTTTAATTCCTTGAACTGGTTTGTCCCTAAGTAGAAGTGAGACATAGATTTTTTCCTTCTGAAACAAAACAGAGGACTGTCCTACTTTTTCTCTCTCTTGAACTATTTGCCCAAAGATCCAATAGATCACAAGTCATTTCCTGAAATTCTCTTGACACTTTGAGATTGCAGAATTGCTTCAAGTTATTCTATCTTTGAGACGAGGGTGATCATGAAAGATAAAAGAAATGGCATTGAAATAAATGCTAAAGAATGTGAGAAAATGAAAATTGAGGGCCTTTCTGACAGATGGTGTAAGAAAAGGCAAGATGTGTTTCAGGCCTGGCAGGAAGGCTAATCTGCTTGTCCCTGGGGAAAATTTATTAGTCAGGGGCTGTTTAGTTATAAGAAGTAGAAATTCACTCAAACAAACTTAAATTAATGAGGCTCTGTTCTAAATAGTAGAGTACTTCGTGGAACCCAAGGGCAGAAAGACCAGCCAAACCTCATATTTGTGTAGCACTAAAAGCAGATACAGCTTCAAGAACTGAGGCATCTACTTTTTAATAACTCTGGGCCTCTTAATTTTGATGTTTTCTGGGGTTTGGCTCCATTTACATGCTTCTTTCTGCAGAGTGCTCTCATACAGTTCTTAGCATTCCATAGGCTCCAAATAGCTGTGGCAAAACGACAGCCATGCACTCCCGCATCCACGTTTCCATCTAAGCCCAGTAATATTACATCACCAACTGAGCTGTTGCATCCTAAATCCAAATTCCTTGAATACAGAATCCGATTGGTCCAGTTGGGTCAAGTTGTCTACCCCTTGTCCAATCATATGTAGCCAGATGGGTGGGTCCACATGGCTACTCAGGAAAATCTGGCTTAGTGAACTCTTCAAAGAACTTTTCCAGAAGGAGTTTTCCAGAGGCAGGTGGGAAAAGATGGATAAAAGAAAGATTTGTTTGTTTGTTTTTTAAAGAAAAGGTAATTTGGGCCTTTTACATTGAGGGCTATAAATGCTAGGCTGAAGAGCTTTTTTATGACAAATAATTTAATTCTTTTATTTAAGCCAATCATTTAAGCTATTTAAGCAAAAGAGAGTTAAATCAGAAATTGTTATTATAAGATTACTCTAACAGCAGGGGAAATTGAAGAAAAAAATAACTGAAGATACAAAACCCAGAATAAAGATGGCAATAACCTTCACTTGGCATAATAAAATGTTTAAGCTGGGTGATGGCAGTGGGAATAGAAAGAGAAAGAAGGATTTGAGAGAACCCTGATGGAATTTGTTACAGCCCAGTTATAGGAATTGAGATAATCTACTATATGAACTCACATTAAGAACAGAAAGGAACTGTATAAATGGAACAGTAAATGTATCTGAAAATAAAGGATGAGATATATGATGATGATATTTTACTATCATACATGCATTTGAAGGAAATTTGTGTGATAAAGTCTGACAAACTACTGGAAAAGCAGGGTTAGCCAGCTGAGGAGCAAATACAGAGGGAAGACAGGGACAAAGGACAATTCTTCTGTCCTTGAGTGTAACAGAAGGGACTGTGGGAGGGTTCCCTTTAAAAGGGCTGGTCACAGGAGCATCTAAGGTAGTGGGAGATAGAATTATTTTTGTCTGCTTATAAAATATTGTCAAACTACTTCCTCTTACTTTTTCTTCTAAAGGAATATAGAATCTCTTTCCAGACTTGACCATAAAATTCAGCTAGGAAGTAAATACTATTTGGCTGGCCTTAAAGTGATTCCTCTCATTCACACAAAAGAAGGAATAGGTATGACCTCATATAGCTGCCTTTCATGGAGCTTCTCTAAATTTTTGATTGTGTAATTTCCCTATTGCCAAATGATTATGCATGGCAGACTGATTCAGAGGCCATTGTCTGTTTTGAAATGAACCCCCAGAGTGCACTAATGGGATTTTATGCCATTAATGCTGCATAGAGTGGGATGAGAAAGCGTTTTTCTAATCTGCCTGCTCCTTGATCTTGGGGCTCAGGGAGGGTACAAGTGGCAACCGTGAGAAAAAGAATCCTCTGAGATCTTGGCCCCCTCCATCCTGCAGTGTAGTAATGTGGCTTTACCTTCCTCATCTTTTGATCTTTTCTGGTTTACTTCAGGATAGCGAGTCATCAGCTCAGTTTGTCAGCATGTGTGAGTCATCTGTCACCTCCTCTATAGCCCACTTCATCTAAAACAAAAGCCTTGTGCTACAGAAACATTTTAAATCACAGTTAATCAGTTTTGTACATGGAGACATATATCTTTTTACACAATTTCAGAAGAATTTCCTTTGCAGATTTTTCCTTTTCTGGGACTTCTGAATCATTGAAGAATTGGTCATTTTTGTGCCCTGTGGTCAAGGAGGAAGGTTAGCTAAGCCATAGCCATATACTTATACTTCTTTAGTCTTGCTACCATGAAAATCATCCTCCAGCCCTGTCTAAGAAGGACAAAACCTGTGAGAGGTTGACTCCCAGAGCTGGGATTGGATGCCTCCTTCTCTGTATGACAGCTTTTCAATTATTAATTCACAGCTAAATTAATAGCTGAGGCTGGCTACAGTCTAGAGAGGGTTTGCTTTCAATGTGTCCACATTAACAACACCCCTTTGCAACAAAACAACCCCATTGCTTTGGTGAGTTTCTTACAAATTGGTTTTATCTGTGTCATCTTTGTCTCCTGCCATTCAGGATACCTAGAAAAAGTAAAAAGCTGCCACTTCACCTTCATCCAAAATCATGCTTGAAAATGAGTAATATACTGGGGTCAGAGAGGAGGGGGCAGCTGCAGTGTTAGAGGGGTCAGTGCATGGGAGAGCTTCAGAGACTGGCAGAGGAGAGATTCTGAGCACTGCTAGGACCTGCAATATGTGTGTATGTGTACGTGCTCAGTTGTGTCCAACTCTTTGTGACCCCATGGACTATAGCCTGCCAGGCTCCTCTGTCCATGGGATTTTCCAGGCAAGAACACTGGAGTGGGTTTCCTCCTCCAGGGGAATCTTTCTGACTCAGGGATCGAATCTGAGTCTTCTGTATCTCCTGCATTGCAGGCAGATTCTTTACCTCTGAGCTACTGGGGAAGCCCAGGACCTGAAGAACCCAGGCTGAATCCAATGACTATTACTCTTACTCACAGAGTTTCTGTATGAAAGCCATCTCTTTCCCTCATAGTGTAGCCACACCAAAAAGATGAAGATTCATGTCACCCTACATGTCCTAGAGGAGGTAAGGGACTCAGAACTAACCTCTCAATTCAGTTCAGTTCAGTCGCTCAGTCATGTCTGACTCTTTGCAACCCCATGAATCACAGCACGCCAGTCCTCCCTGTCCATCACCAACTCCCGGAGTTCACTCAAACTCATGTTGGTGATGCCATCCAGCCATCTCACCCTCTGTCATCCCCTTCTCCTTCTGCCCCCAATCCCTCCGAGCATCAGGGTCTTTTCCTATGAGTCAACTCTTCACATGAGGTGGCCAAAGTATTGGAGTTTCAGAACTAACCTCTAGAAGGTGTTTAATCCTGAGACATAAGCATTGTTATTCCCAGTGTACAGATATGAAATCGAAAGCTAAAAAAGATGGTAAGTAACCTGACCAAGGTCACACAGTAACTAACTGCAAAAGAAGTGCAAAATTCCAAGCATTGTGTGCCTCTTACTCTTTCTACTATGCTACACTGATTTCAAGCTTTTAAAATTAATGTAAAATTTTATATGTAGAAATTGAAAACCTGGTGAAGAGATAAGTTTTAATTATATACATATAACAAATGAAAATTCATGAAGATCTTTAATTATAGAATTTATACATGCATGTTTCTGAATTTTATAAAATAATAGCACTAATTAAGCCCTCAGTTGTATAGGCAATGATCCATGTTCAGGGGGAATTTGAAATAATACTAATATTAAGACAATTCTATTTTAGGGTGGGAAGGTTGGCTTGATAAATTGAGATGGGAAGTAGAAGTGAAAATTGTCCCTCTCCTTTATATGTTTTTCCATATTCAGAGTAAAACCAAGTTAATATATTTTATACTTATAGGAAATTGAATTTAGGAATATGCACCTTCACAGAGTAAAAATGAAAGTTTGACTCAAAATTAATACCCTCATAAAATATAAAAGTAAGTCTATGTGCTAAACTCCACCTGGAAGTGAACATTTCCATCCCCGTGGACTAAAGCATTGTGGCAGCAGTGGCTGTTTACTCTGATCTCCAGCAGGAAAGTGCAGCCTTCTGCCTGCTCTCCACCATCTCTAGACAGCTGCTCCAAACAGGCGGCTTCCGGATGGCTCTGCGTCTGGGAAGGAAGGCAGACAGAGACTCCTCACTCAATGCCATACCCCTGTAGAAAGATCTGTGGGAGGTGTATGAATACCTGGTAATTGGAATGATTCTGGGCATGATAGGATGATTTCATAGCAGCATGGCACACTCTGTGAACATTTTGATAAACATTTTATTCTTGGAAAGTGTGTAGGCGGTTGGATGAATATTTTCATGCTATGAATAAATATGTTGATGTTGTGGCCTCTACTCCCACCCCACCCAGCTACCTTTCAACCACGCTATGAGAAGGGGATAATGTTTATTTATCTATATGTATGTGTATATGAATGTTTATTATGTATATCAATGTATAGGTATGTATATTTGTATGTTCTGCATCCAGATAAATACATAGTTTGCCTAGGGAAAAAATGAACAAAGAAAAGACTCTCATATCCTAAAATAGAGGTTCTAAAATAAACCTTTGAAGTCATAAGTTCTGGATTCTACCTGTAAGAGGGGCAGGCTAACCCACTGGGCGTCTCTGAAGTCTTGAATTAGTCTGCTTTGCTGTTAAATGCAGGGAGGGCTGTGATCCATTTCAGACAACTAGGGTGGAACTTCAGTGTCTGCAATTGCCACCATCCCCTCAAATGTTCTACACTGAGTCATGTATCCCTAAGCCTCAGAGAGGATGACATCTAGGTATACAGTAGGCAGTTTAAACTGTAAGACTGTAGCTCAGGAGAGATGTCTTACCTTAAGGTATATTTTTTTAAAAAAATACCACTGGCACACAGGAAGTAGAAGAAGCAATAGACAAGGAACAAATTGCCAGGGAGGACGTATAGCCTGGGAAAGGGAGGACAAATAGACAGGGAAGAGATGAGAGTGGAGACAAAACCTGAAAACATTATCACTAAGGATCAGGTGAAGGAAAAGAAGACTTAAAGAAGACTGAAAGGGATCTTTTCAGAGGTGGAGAGTAATCAGGAGCAGATAAGAAGAGTAAATTTTAAGAGTGTGTGTAGCATATAGGTCAAGTGTATTTTTTAAATTCTTCTGAATAATTAATAAAGAGAGAAAGCATCTTGGTGAAAATGCCAAAGAAAATATTAATATTTTTGAGTACCAACTGTGTACTAGGAACTGAGCTAATCATTTTGCATATATGTTAGAATATGAGAACATTCCTGGAGCCTGTGTTTTATGGATAATAATTCAAATTTTAAGATTCTTTTTTTTTTTTTTTAATGTGGAGGTATAAGAACATTTTCTGAGGAATCATGGATTCTAATTTCATTGCTGCCAGAAACTTGTGCCATGACCTGGAACAAATCAATTTATCTTTCTGAGATTTTATTTTTTCAACCATGAAACAAAACAGGATTTGGAAATTTCTCTAAGTTTACACCCCACTCTGCACATACTGATTCTGGTAAGTGTCATTACAATACATTGCATGCCACAATGTATTGCATGCCACATGTAACAACAACGTAGTCTAGTGGTTGAGTCTGTCAGCCAAAATCCAGTCTTGACTTCACTGCATTTATTTACTTACTCATTGAAGGAACTTTGTAGAGATTATTTAGCTCTTTTTATTCGTTAGCTTCTTCTTATATAAAATACAAAAAAGCTAAAGAACAAAAAAGTTAAATAATCTTCATAAAGTTCCCTTAACTCAGGTAATGATAACAATAATAGCTCTACCTTACAAGGCAAGTTTAAGAATTAAATTAAAAAGCCAATGCTTATAAAGACCTTAGTACAATCTCTAGAATATAGTAAGTGTTCAATAGTTATATTTGTTGGTGGTTATATTGACATAATCATCACAGGTAAGGCAATTATGAGCATTGATTTCTTTAAATTCCTATTTCACAATCAAGACTCAGCAGGAAAGAACCAGTCCAGTAGAAGAAGGGCTGTTTCAGGCTGTGCTTGATTGAGTAATTAAAATCATAGCTTTAAAAATGCTTAGTTACCAGACAACAAATCAACAAAAATGTTAAGCATCAACCCATGTGCTATGTTTTTTTCTCCTCCCATCCTTGCTTATTTTAAGAAATTATATTAATCTTGATTTCAAGTAATAAGGGAAGGGGGTGGTATGAGTCTGCATATCACATTAGCATCCTACATTAATGATAGTACTGACACTTTAATTAAACAAGACATCTACTCATGATGATGTTTGTAGAGTTGGCCATTGTCAACCAAGACTAAAACCATCCAAGGCTATGGAAGGATTGCTCTTTTTTCAAACTAAGATTCCTCACCAAATATGTGCTCCAGTCACAGTAATTGACAATACACTTAATGTACTGGGAAAAATACTCCTAGAATAAATGCACATTTGTAAAAAAAAATGTATAGAATATCAATGGCCAAATCATCCAACCTCATGGGAGAATTTAATGTACTAGCAATTTAAGAAGTATCTGGCCAGATTTCCATGTCCCACGATTCCTTCCAGGTTGCTGATAAATGATATCAACTGAGCTACAAGGCTTCCTGAAGAGTAGGTAATTTGGACCATCACAGGGAATCTTAATGGCCATGAGACAAACACCTGCTTTGTTTGATTTATTAAAATTTTTTTTCTTATTTAACTGGAAATGGTGCTGCGTGGTAGAATTGAGAGTTGTGGTTCTCAAACTTGGCTACACATTAGAGTTATCTGATGATGTTTAAAAAATTCCAGTGCCCAGTCCATACCATATACCAATGAAATTAGAATTTCAGGAGCTGAGACTCAGCTCAATTTTTAAGGCTCCCTGGGGTGATTCTAATATGCAGCCAAGCTTTACAACAGGGCATTTAAACCTTGCCACTCACTCTTGTCAAAGTCTAGTTCATGAAATTTTGTGTGTAAAGGTGTGTGTTTGTAAACTATTACACAGTTTTAAAGGTTTTACTCCATAACTTAGTTGAAAGAGTTGTTAAATTTGAAGTTACAGTTCTATGACTCCAGATAGACAGAGAAAAGTTTATTCAAAGTGTGGCATGTACTTTCAAGAGGGAAAAGGGCTGTCTTAGAGCATTTGTTCTTATTGGTGATTAAGAATCGTCTGAGGAGCTTGTTAAACATGCAAATCTAATGTCCCTTTACTTCTAATTTCTGATTTAAAACTGAGATAGGTCCTAGAAAAGTACATTTTTTAAACTAACATCCCAGGTGTGAAGCTGGGATATTATGAAGTTGCATAAGCTTGGGCTTTTCTCCTATGTCTTCTGACCCTGAGGATCAAGTTAAGGCTTAGGATATTGCTAAGCTCCTGCTTCGTAATAAATCATCCCCAAACCTAATGGCTTAAAACAACAACCTTTTTTTTTGGCTGTGCTGTGCAGCATCCAGGATCTTAGTTCCACAACCAGGAATCGAACCTGACCCTCCTACAGTAGAAGTGATGAATCTTAACCACTGGACCATCAGGGAAGTCCAGCAAGCATTTACTATTGCTCTGGAGCCTATAGGTGCTTCCTCTGGTCTCAGTTGGCTTCAGTCATGCATCTCCAGTAACCTGGGTAAAGGCTCTGCTGAAGTTGGATGGACTCCCTCAAGGTTGGGGACTGGCTGTAGGCTCTCTCTTGTGTGGTTTAAGACAGCCTTGGTTCTTCTTCATGTTTCTGTGACATCCATCCAACAGGGTGACCCAGGCTTATTTACAGCAAAAGCCAGGGGACAATAAGAGAACAAAAGCCTATAGGTTGCACCATCTCTTCTGTTACATTCTATTAGCCAAAGCAAGTACATGGCCAGTACAGATGCCCAGACTGGGAAATAGCCTCCACCTCTTAAGGGAAGATGGCACCCCACTCCAGTACTCTTGCCTGGAAAATCCCACGGACAGAGGAGCCTGGTGGGCTGCGGTCCATTGGGTCGCAAAGAGTCGGACACGACTGAGCGACTTCCCTTTCACTTTTCACTTTCATGCATTGGAGAAGGAAATGGCAACCCACTCCAGTGTTCTTGCCTGGAGAATCCCAGGGATGGGGGAGCCTGGTGGGCTGCTGTCTATGGGGTCACACAGAGTCGGACACAACTGAAGTGACTTAGCAGCAGCAGCAGCTTAAGGGAAGAAGCTCCAAAGTCATACTACAAAAGACACAGGCACATAAACGGCTCAAAAACTGCAACCATTTTTGCAATAGGCCAACCACATCCAGGCAACTATGTTTTTAACATTTTTACATATACTATNTGACTTAGCAGCAGCAGCAGCTTAAGGGAAGAAGCTCCAAAGTCATACTACAAAAGACACAGGCACATAAACGGCTCAAAAACTGCAACCATTTTTGCAATAGGCCAACCACATCCAGGCAACTATGTTTTTAACATTTTTACATATACTATTTCATGTTATTGTCACAGTACTCTAAGGAAATATGTAGTATTAGATATATTTCACTGAAAACAAAGGACCAGAGAGATCCCGAGGATATAAAACGGTTGTTAATGATATGTAGGGACAGGCTACAGGTACAATTTGCCAATAAACATTTTAACTTAAATGAGAGCAGAAAATGAGGTCATTACCAGTTTGTCAGTGAGACTGTATTGAAGCATAAATGTGCTCATTTTGTGAGATGGAGATATTTTATGGAAGAGGCTGGCATTCTGGATTCAGTTTTGTTTCACTCTCATGTCCCTCTTTTGGACCCTAATCCTGTTGTATTTTATCAGATTCTGACACAGTGGGGCATATGCAGAGGATGCCTGATGCTTATGTTCAGCTCCATCTCACGTCTTAGAGATGGGGAAACTGGAGGATTCTACTCATTTGACCTTTGCAGAGAAATTGCCAGATGATCTATTTAATTGAGGCGGCAAGGAAGACTATCAAACCTCTATCCCAGCTGGGATGATTATGTAATATCATTTTATGTTTTAAAGTCCCTGCAAAGAACATTAACTTTTTTTAAGGGGAAAAAATTCCATAGCAATGAGTGACAGGGACTTTGCCTCTGGCCCTGCACCAATTTCATCTAACCTGCTGTTTCATTTCTCATTTCTGCTTCTCTTATCTCAGTAGTTAAGGCAGGAGTCCTACCTGCTCCCTACAGAACTGAGTTGGGGGAAAGCTTTATTTTTACATGGCCAGGCAGAACTTCCTTTTCAGCATATTGGGACAAGCAGGCCAAATGGTTTCTCAGATAAAATCAGAGCTCAGTTTTAGACTTCATGTCAATTTTTACTTTTCTACCTCAGGAGGTGTGTTATAGGGGAATAGTGTAAAATACTTTAATGCTCTTTTATACTGATTTTGCATCTTTTACACAATTCTGTAACAGTTCAACATTAGTTTCTTTTTAGGGAGTGGATATATTTTTTTCTGGATTTCTGGGACCTGCCTTCACTGAAATCTCAACAGAATGCAGGATATTTGGGGGGCTTGGGTCAGAGGTTGTGGGTGAGAAGTCTGATCTCAGGTTTTTATTTCCTTTGAGATTATGAGGTCCTTAATAGAGAGTGTACCATTGTGATCTAATGGCCTAGTTCAGTGCCTGACACTTGAGAAGTAGTGAAGGATACTGGATTAGAGATTGAGATCTGGAAATACATTTCCTACAAAAATACATCTGTGAATGTGTGAGGAAATGTTAGGAGATGTATCTTTTGTAGTATGGAAACAGACTTCTTGTGTTTGATTTCTGTTTCTGCCGTGTGCTGAGTGGCCTTGAGCAGGTTTCATAACCTCTGTGCCTTTTTGTGCTTTTCTGTATATGGGGATAAATAATGTGGACTTCATATCATTGTGAGGATTAAATGAGGCAATAAATATAAAATACTTAGATCAGCGCTGAAACCATAATAAGTACTTAATATTATCATTGCTCAATAAATGCATATTGAGTGAATACACAGAGATGTTATATTAATATCATGTAATCTGATTATAGATTATGTTAAATAGAGAATTCCTAGGAAAAGGGAGGACAATTTTAGGGTCTAAAAAACAGTATTAATAAACAATCTATTTTTTCTAGACACTACTTTCTTACCTTGCATATATATTATTTCATCTTTAAGTCTTATGAAGCTATTACTCTATGCATATAAATACAGTTTCATAATTCCTTCCCATAGGGATTTCTCCATTTAACATGATTTATATCTGAATATATGATATTTATATAAGTTTACAATGAGCAATTATTATGCTTTTTATTTAATTTATAATATTTATTTTTAACTTATTTAATTGGAGTTATTCATGAACGCTCCAAGCTTAAAATTAGGGTATCTATATTCTGCTTGAAAAACATTTGTCTGTTTTAATAATACTAATGGTTTGAGCTCTCAAACTACTTTTAGCAAAAGAGGCAGAAAAATGAAGAAGGCTTGCATTTTGGAATTAGTTCAGTTCAGTTCAGTTCAGTCGCTCAGTCGCGTCCAACTCTGCGACCCCATGAAGCACAACACGCCAAGCCTCCCTGTCCATCACCAACACCTGGAGTTCACTCAGACTCATGTCCATTGAGTCAGTGATGCCATCCNTATTGGGCACCTACCGACCTGAGGAGTTCCTCCTTCAGTATCCTATCATTTTGCCTTTTCATACTGTTCATGGGGTTCTCAAGGGAAGAATATTGAAGTGGTTTGCCATTCCCTTCTCCAGTGGACCACATTCTGTCAGACCTCTCCACCATGACCCGCCTGCCTTGGGGGGCCCCACAGGTCATGGCTTAGTTTCATTGATTAGACAAGGTTATGGTTCTAGTGTGATTAGATTGACTGTTTTCTGTGATTATGGTTTCAGAGTGTCTGCCCTCTGATGCCCTCTTGCAACACCTATCGTCTTACTTGGGTTTCTCTTACCTTGGGCGAGGGGTATCTCCTCACTGCTGCCCCTCCTGACCTTGAACATGGAATAGCTCCTCTAGGCCCTCCTGCGTTCATGCAGCCACAACTCCTTGGAATTAGAGTGAGGTTCAAATGTTAGCTTATCCAAAAGAAGCTTGAAGTTACTTGATTTTGCTCATCCTCAAATTCCTTCTCTCTCAAAGAGGATTTGTTTGAGAAGATAGTTATGGTACCTAAAACATAATAAGTACTCTGAAAAGTACTTATTAAAAGCTATTAAAAGAGTGAGACTTTGCTCTAGAAAAGGATTCATGTCTGATAGGCAGGCAGTAGTATCACATTTCACATGCTCGTAAGGTTATGCTCAAAATCCTTCAAGCTAAGCTTTAGCAGTACATAAGCTGAGAACTTCCAGATGGCACAAGCTAGAAAAGGCTCAGGAACTACAAATCAAATTGTCAAATTCGTTGAATCATAGAGAAAGCAAAGGAATTCCAGAAAAACAGTTATTTCTGCTTCACTGACTAAAACCTTTGACTGTGTGGATCACAACAAACTGTAGAAAATTCTTAAAGAGACGGTAATACTTGACCACCTTACCTGTCTCCTGAGAAACTTGTGTACGGGTCAAGAAGCAACACTTAGAACCTTACATGGAACAACTGACTGTTTTAAAATGGGAAAAAGAGTACGACAGGACTGTATAATGTCACCTTGTTTATTTAACTTATATGCAAAGTATGTCATGGGAAATGCTGGGCTAGATGAATCACAAGATGAAATCAAGATTGCTGGGAGGAACATCAGCAACTTCAGATATGCAGATGATACCACTCTAATGGCATAAAGGGGAACTGAAGAGCCTCTTGATAAGGGTGAAAGAGGAGAGTATAAAAGCTGGCTTAAAATTCAACATTCAAAAAATGAAGACCATAGCATCCAGTCCCATCACTTCATGGCAAATAGAAGAGGAAAAAGTGGAAACAGTGGCAGATTTTATTTTCTTGGGCTCCAAAATCATGCGGATGGTTACTGTAACCATGCAGTCAAAAGATACTTTCTCTTTGGAAGGAAAGCGATGACAAGCCTAGACACTGTATTAAAAAGTAAAGACATCACTTTACTGACAAAGGTCCATACAGTTAAAGCTATGGTTTTTTGAGCAGTCGTGTACAGATATGAGAGCTGAACTATAAAAAATGTTGAATGCCAAATAAAGGATTGATGCTTTTGAACTGTGGTGTTGGAGAAGACTGTTGAGAGTCCTTTGGGCTGCAAAGAAACCAGTCATTTCTAAAGGAAATTAACCCTGAGTATTAACTGGATGGACTGATGCTGAAGCTGAAGCAGAAACATTTTGACCACTTGATGTGAAAGAGGAGCTGACGCATTGGAAAAGACCCTTATGCTGGGAAAGACTGAAGGCAAAGGGAAAAAAGGGCCACAGAGGATAAGATGGCTAAATAATATCACTGATTCAACGGGCATGAATTTGAGCAAACTCTGGGAGATACTGAAGGGCGAGGAAGCCTGGCATGTTGCAGTCCATGAGTTGGCAAAGAGTTGGACAGGACTTACTGATTGAACAACAATAAATATATACATTTTTTTTCTTGTTTTCACTTCAGTAAACCAAGATTAAAACTGTCAAGGGTCCCTGCTGTGTCACCATGTGATGCTATGTTACTCCTATGACTGAGAGGCAATAGATGGATGCAAGTAGAAAGTGGAGCTGGGTGAGAGGGTCTGAGGGTGGAGCAGGGGCCCCAAGGTGGTGGTGCAAAGATGGCATTTTGAGAAGCATGAGGCCCATTCTTGTTTTATCTTGTTTGCTGACTCTTCACTAAGCTCTTTCATGGAGGCAGTTTCTCATTATTTGATCCCTGGTGACTCGTGTCTAGTGGAGGGTTGGGGGAGAGGGGCAGACATTGGTAGAGAAATGACATAGTCAAAATCCACTTCCCAGAATGTACCATTCCTCACTGCCTTTCTTTCAGATCTGGTGGAGGCAGGCAAGCTCCTTGGAGTGTGAGGACTTTCTTTCTGCTCCTGGAGCTGGGAGCAAGCCCCCATCACACACACATCTCCTGCACTGCTTCCTCTCAGCTGTCTCCTCCAAGGTCTCTTCCCTGATGGAGGAGAAGGTGAGCATGAAAGAAACTGCTAAAGACCCATAAATATTTCAAAGGAAAAAGTCAGGGGACTCCATTAAACCTTGTATACTCTTCTGTAAATGCAGAAAGAGCTGAATATGAAATGTTAGGAGGTACTAAGATGATTTCAGAGCAAAGCTGGCAGAGTTGAAATAAAATGCTTCTCACCACAACAAAATCTCCTCTCCCTCTCTAGTCTTCGTCCTTCTAGCTTCTCTTGGCCAATTCTTTCAGATTTGTGCCGTCACCCCAAAAAGGCACAGGAGGCCAAAGAGCAAGTGGTTAAAGAAAAGATTAGCCTTTCTCATCCCAGAATCCTGAGTTCTCACATTGACTGGCATTACTTCGAAAGGCATTTTATTCCTTATCAAGATGAAGAAATTGAGGATCAGGGAGAGAGATACAGCACTTACTTTAAAATAAAGTGATGAGCATTATACATGGCAAAACACATGCATCTCAGAGCACAGATGAATCACTTGTTAAATGTCTTTTTTTTTTAATTATTATTAAGTTGTCCTGTTCCACACTTTTTCCTATGCTCGTAGGAACTATCTTCCTCTCCCAACTTCTTTCCAAACCACAGTTGTGCACAGCTTCTGCCCCATCCGTCAAGTCAGCAGCCAGGCCTGGCATTTCCAGTGCAAGCAGCCAACGTCTGCCTGACAGATGCATATGTTGTGGCAGATCCAGTCCTTTTTCTAATGGCCCTAGGGGAACAGGGCTTTTAAGCCCACACAGGCATATGACAGGCTAGAAAACCTTTATTAATGGCCCTTGCACTGTCAGGACCAGTTTAGTCAGTAGGTGTATAATAGGGGATCCCTTCTGCTTTCTGGTCTGGTGGGAAAATATGCCTCTTTCCCTTGTCTCTCTTTAGCCACTTTCACCCAATGTAAAAATCACTTCTGAGTTGTCAGACCATATGTGTGTGTCATTATCAACTCACAGTCCAAATGGGTGTCTCTTTTGAACTCTAGCAGTACTGGAGTACTTCTGTTCTCCCACTGACAAGCTATGTAAATTCCTCAAGGGCAGAGGTGGTGTAGGCACTGACCAAGATGTTTTGGGATTAGTTAATCTGCAAAGTATTCTCAATGTTAACAGAATTTTCTCTGGGCCATTGAAAAATACTGCAATTTCTACTCACAAACTGTTCTAGTCAGTTTAGGCTGCTATAAAAGGACATCATAAACTGCTTATAAACAATGGGAATTTCTCTCTCACAGTTCTGGAGGCTAAAAGTTTAAGATCAAGATGCTAGCTTGGTTAGGTTCTGGGGAAGACCCTCATCTGGATGGCAGACTGCTGACTTCTCCTGTGCAAAGACTGAGAGAACTCTGTGGGGCCCTTTTTCATAAAGACACGAATCCCATTCACGAAGGCTCCACCCTCATGATCTAAGCACCATTCAAATGTCTCACCTATTACCATCACACTGGGGATTAGGCTTCAACATAAAAACTTTGGGGGGACACAATCAGTCTATTTTGCAAATATTATTGTGTGACTACCAAATCTGGTGGCTCAGTGGTAAAGAATCTGTCTGCCAATGCAGGAGACATGGGTTTGATCCCTGGGTCAGGAAGATCCGCTGGAGAAGGAAATGGCAACCCACTCTAATATTCCTGCCTGGGAAATCCTATGGACAGAGGAGCTTGGTGTACTTAGTAACTAAGTAACAACTGAACTGTCAACCTCAGCATTAGATGCTGGGTGTGCAACCAACACTTTGTCCCTGCCCTTACTATCCTAGGGTCTAATAGACTACTGAATTTAGGATCTAATCAGCACCTCACTGGTAGACAATTAAATGGGTAATTTTATTGCAGTGGAAGGACTGATGCTGAAACTGAAGCTCCAATACTTTGGCCACCTGATGAGAAGAGCTGGCTCATTAGAAACGACCCTGATGTTGGGAAAGATTGAAGGCAGGGGGGAGAAGGGGACCGTAGAGGATGAGATGGTTGGATGGCACCACCGACTCAATGGATGTGACTTTGAGCAAACTCTGGGAGATGGTGAAGGACAGAGGAGCCTGACGTGCTGCAGTCCATGGCGTCTCAAAGAGCTGGACACAACTGAGCAACTGAAGAGCGACAACAAAGCAATGGAGTGCTAGTAGAGGAAGTGAAGGGCCATGGCAAGAGGAGCCGCCAGGCAGATGGGGACAGTCAGGAGAGACCTCTCAGCCAGTGCTGGCATCTCAGCTGAGTCTTGCAATATGAGTAAGAATTAACGAATTGTCTAATACAACATATAATTTGTAGTTTCATTAGAGCAAATTCTCTCAGATTAAATGCTATATGTCTGATCTCAAATCGCACCTTTTTATGCAGAATTCTGCCTGACTCTTGTATTTCAGGTTAATCTTACCTGGTTTTGATCTTCTATAGTTTATTCCCTTATAGCTATAATTTAGAACTTAAAGCCAAAGCTTTCAATGCTGCTTTACAACTATTGCAATTTGTTTTGCTCCCNGCAAATTCTCTCAGATTAAATGCTATATGTCTGATCTCAAATAGCACCTTTTTATGCAGAATTCTGCCTGGCTCTTGTATTTCAGGTTAATCTTACCTGGTTTTGATCTTCTATAGTTTATTCCCTTATACCTATAATTTAGAACTTAAAGCCAAAGCTTTCAATGCTGCTTTACAACTATTGCAATTTGTTTTGCTCCCTGTGAAATTGTAAGCTTCTCAAGAGTAGCAGTTTTATCAATGTGAATTATATATTTCTACTATTTCCGGTGTGCTTTTGTCAAAGTTCAACTATCTGAAAGGTAAAACCCACGGATTCTTCTTCTTACTCTGAAAAATTTTGTATGACTTGCTAAATTTCTCAGGGATATCAACTGCCTGTTTTAGTTGCCCCATCTATGACAGCAATCATATCCCTCTCTTGGACATGTCATGGGATTATGAAATGCTAATGCCAGAATACTTCTGAAACTCTTCTTAAATAGCAAAATACTGTAAATTTGATGTATTTAATATGCCTTCTGACAATTGCCTTTTATTGAATATAGTGCTAGACATTTCTATCCATTGCTGCCTCTATCCGTCAGAACAGGTGATATTAGGCTACAATAATGAACATCCACCATATCTTAGTGGCTTAAATCAGCTAAGGTATATTCTTAACTACTTAATTTGTCCCTCCTAGATTGTAGCTGGGAGATGGAAGCTCTGCTCTGTATTCTCTCAAGGACACAAGCCATTGACCATGTTGAGTATTACCAATTGCAATGATGAAATAAAGAATTTGAGGTCCCACATGGTCACGTATTTTCTTATATTAGGAAACTACTACTAGTTATTGATATTTCTCCCAGCAAAACCCTGGGATTTCTTTGGAAGGAATGATGCTAAAGCTGAAACTCCAGTACTTTGGCCACCTCATGCGAAGAGTTGACTCATTGGAAAAGACTCTGATGCTGGGAGGGATTGGGGGCAGGAGGAGAAGGGGACGACCGAGGATGAGATGGCTGGATGGCATCACGGACTCGATGGACATGAGTGTGAGTGAACTCAGAGAGATGATGATGAATAGGGAGGCCTGGCGAGCTACAATTCATGGGGTCGCAAAGAGTCGGACACGACTGAACCACCGAACTGAACTGAACTGAACTACTACTTATAACTCTGTGACTGGAACTAGTCACATGACTCAGAAACAGCCACAAGGAGAGCAAGAAGCCCATCCCAGCAAGTGGCCAGAAGGCAGAGAGCCATGAAGGGTTGCTGAGTAGCAGGGAGATTCTGTTGGTCCAAGTATTAATGGTTTACTGCTTTTGAGTATTTTGCAGTGTGAAAAAGATGGGCACATAAAGACTGCACAGTGACTATAAGAAAAGGTGACTTCATAGAGTGTAGAGACACAGTGGACCAACTTACTCTTTCAAAAAACATTTATTGGGGATCTATACTGTGCTAGGAACCAGGGATCTCAATAACCCACTTCCTTCCTTGTTTTAAATATTTCAAATCCACTTTTATTTTCCTTTTTCCTCCTCACATACAGAACTTTTCCATGTGCCGAATTTCTTGCAGTCAAAAAGTCATTTGATATTGGTCAGGTACCATTTTATCCCCCCAAACTTTGCTGGCATCAAAATGACAGCTAACCAGTGTTAAATCTACAAAATGTTTATATAGCATAGCACATTTAGCTTTAGACACTTGGCAATTAAGTCAGTAAAAATTAAACAACAGTCCCATCCTACATGTTGAGAATCAGGTGTTCACAGTCCCTGTCTGGTGACTGTGCATGGTTCAAAAGGCAGTTACTTCGAAGGACATGGAACACTAGGATCTGGACGTGCGTTGAGCACTAGGATCTGGACGTGCGTTGAGCAGTATGATCTGGACGTGCGTTGAGCACTAGGATCTGGACGTGCGTTGTGTTATTACCCCAGTGTCATGTACACTCCACCTTTCTGCAAGACAGTCTGGTAATTCTGGAATGGCAGGTGCGACTGTTATAAAGTGAAGACAGATGACACAACATGTACTCTGTGGAGATATTCTAACTGCTTTTATGCATGTATAGTGATCTGGAATGCTGCTGCTGCTGCTAAGTTTCTTCCGTCGTGTCCGACTCTGTGCGACCCCATAGACGGCACCCCACCAGGCTCCCCCGTCCCTGGGATTCTCCAGGCAAGAACACTGGAGTGGGTTGCCATTTCCTTCTCCAGATCTTGAATACAACTCATCCTAAACACTTGTCATGGTCATTCTGGGCTTTGATGTTGGGTGATCCATCAGTCTTGCCCTTAACTGTGGCACATGATGTAACAAGAGAAAGAAGGAGGAAGAACATGAATTAAGTGCCACCTTTGTGCCAAGCTCTGGGGTATGTTTCTAGTTTAATCTTTACCACGGTCCCACAGAATTGCTAGTGTCCCCCTGCCACATGTAACAAATTTCCTCTGAGTTCTCTATGCTATGGTGACAGAGCTGTGCCTGGAACCAAGTCTCCTATACCAAAGCAGTGCTCTTTTCACTGTGTCATGCTGACTCATTGGTCACAGAGACAAAACGTGTAAGAAGCGATTTACAGCAAGGGAAATATGGACAGTGCATGGACAGTGCATACGCTGTGCACTCGGTGGGCTCTGGGGAGGCAACTAAATGCCTAGGGATTGCTGAAAGGCTTTTCTACAGAGGTGACATGTTAGCTGGGACTTTTGAAAGATGAGTCAATATTTGCCATGCAAAAATCAATTCAGTCTAAGTAGTAATAAATGGGGCTCAAAGAGGCAAACAGCCAAGTTGTTTATCTAATGTCAAATGTCCCTGAGATCACACAATTCCATCTGTCTTCCTTGCCGCCAGCATCCTTCTAAATCCTCAGACTCACAACCAAACAGCCATCTTCGATTTCTCCCTTTCACCCTTTACATCCCAGCTTGTGATAAATTCTTCCCTGTGTTACTTCTCAGGAGTCCACTACATGACCAAATCCCAAAGAGGAGGGTTTCCTGGAGGAGCAGAATGTTCCTGGTGTCATCATGGACTTCCAATCTGCTTGAGTCACTGAAGTCAACCTGTCTCCCCACGGTCAGCCGAGCTGGAGTCAATATTCCAGGAGTCGGACAAAGCGACTTTTCTCACACATATTCAGCAACTGCCAGTTTAATTCTATTTGGTGCAGGGAGAATGCTTGTTTCTGAAGGTATAAGCTGAAGCTAGAACAATGGTAAAGGGAACCCTACTTATAAAAGTGGTGATTCAGCACTACCTTGCAGATCTTTCCCTCTTTCAGCTCCTTACAGAAACATAAGGGAAGATTTCTGTCTTTTAAAAAAGTTCCATTTTCATTTGCTAAATAAGCCAACTTAATATGAGAGAGAGGAATATAGATTTTGAAGACTAGGGTATTAATATAGAGTATTAATTTTGAGGACTCTGGATTTATGTTCTGGAATGATCTGGAAATTTTTTCAGTGATGCATGATTCANTTTCATTTGCTAAATAAGCCAACTTAATATGAGAGAGAGGAATATAGATTTTGAAGACTAGGGTATTAATATAGAGTATTAATTTTGAGGACTCTGGATTTATGTTCTGGAATGATCTGGAAATTTTTTCAGTGATGCATGATTCAGTTTGCTATTACTTTATATGACTTGAGATTGCTCTCAGGTAAGGGCTTATCCGTGCTAAGGAAGGTTTACCTAATAGGATGTCAAGATTATGAAGACAGACACCATTTTGCAAGTGGCATTATATTTACTCAAATTTTCTAAGCAACTTCATTTTAAACTGAATATAAAGTAGTTGAAGTAAACGTGGAAAATGGCTTTGAACTGAGAGTCACGCAGTTCTGGAGTGCTAGGATAGTCACAACCTGGAAGGTAGAAAATTTGAAGTTGAGTATGGACATACTTTTTTGATGATTCAGCAGATGTTGGCAATTTGATCTCTGGTTCCTCTGCCTTTTCTAAAACCAGCTTNTGCAATCTAAATTTTAATCTTTTTTAAAATTAATTTTTATTGGAGTACAGTTGCTTTATAATGTGTTAGTTTCAACACTACAGCAAAATGAATCAGCCATTTATTTACATATATCCACTCCCTTTTGAACTTTCCATTCAGGTCATCACAGTGCATTAAGTACAGTTCCCATGCTAGACAGTATCTTCTTAATTGCTACCTATTTTATACATAGTATCAATAGTATATACATGTCAATCCCAATCTCCCAATTCCTCCCACCCCACCCCCACTTCCTGCTTGGTATTGAAATATCTGTTCTCTATGCTTGTGTTTCTGTTTCTGCTTTGCCAGTAAGATCATCTGTACCATTATTTTAGATTCTACATATATGAGTGAGTTAACATACAATATTTGCTTTTTCTCTTTCTGTATAACACTCTGTAGACCCATCCACATCTCAACAATTAACCAATTCTGTTCCTTTTAATGGTTGAGTTATATTCCATATTCCATTGTGTGAAAATAAATAAATACCAATCTCATACTACTATTCATTGGAAGGACTGATGTTGAAGCTGAAACTCCAATACTCTGGCCACCTGATGCAAAGAGCTTACTTATTTGAAAAGACCCTGATGTTGGGAAAGATTGAAGGCAGGAATAGAAGAGGATGACAGAGGATGAGGTAGTTGGATAGCATCACTGACTCAATGGACATGAGTTTGAGTAAACTCCAGGAGTCGGTGACATACAGGGAGGCCTGGTGTGCTGCAGTTCATGGGGTTGCAAAGAGTCGGACACGACTGAGGAACTGAACTGAATCACATCCTAAAACACCCTAAAGCAAAACTTAAAATGATGTTTGATCAATTAGCTGGGCACCATAGTCCCATCAAGTTGACACATAAAATTAACCATCACACCATATTTACCCTTTCCCCTCCTTCTCTGCCACTATTTTGCCCTGTCCCAGCCATCATCATCTCTCAGTGTCCCACTTCCATTCAATTTTGTCTGCAATCCTCACTTTACACAGCAGTCAGAGTTTACTTTTTATAAGATAAATAAAATCACATTGACTCCTCTGACCTCCTAAGCAGCTTCCTGTTCTACTTAGGGTGAGGTGTAATCTCCTTATCAAGGCCACCATGATCTTATGACCTTTCTACCCTGGCAGTCTCACACCATCCCACACTCCTCTCTAATCATCACCTCTAGCCAGATTGCTCTGCTCTTGTCTCCTAGAACACAGCCAGCTCTTGCCCACTGTAGGGCTTTGCGTACGCTATTTCCACTGCCCCATCGTCTCCTCCTCATTTCTTCCCACAGCTTCCTTCTCCTCACTCTTTATTGCCAGTGTTTCTGTTCATTCCCATCATATCTCACCTAAACAATAACTTTAGCCTCCTCACGAGAGCCTTCATCTTCACACTGTTTTTGTACTCTGCAGTATTGTCAGTTTTAAAAACCACAAATCAAGGCTCTAAAATATCTCTAATACAAAGTTATTAACCTTCTTTGTTCCATAGAACATTTGGCAGCTGACCAAATATCAGCACTTATTATTCTCTTTCCAGAATGTTGTCTGAAAATAATCAAACAACATGCATACAATTATAGCACAAATTATTGTGAAATATGTTACTGATTTTTTTCAGAAATTTGTGATAGTTATCAAGGTGTTTCTTTGTTAGTAACAAGATGTAACTGTGGGTCACATTACCAAAATTTTGAAGATATGATTAGCATAAACATTTTAAGGCATCTGTAACAACTGAAATGTGAAATAAAAATACCCAATTTCTTTTGAGAATAGGTTGACTAGTATTGTTAATACCACTGTATTTTGTTAGTTACAGTCAAAATGAAATTTTTATGACTCAATGTTTCTCTTCCCCACAAAATGCATGGACTCGAGCCCTGACTCTCAACATTTTGATATCCAAGTGTGAGGCCTTTGATACCCAAGTGTGAGGCAGATAGATTTGGATGGTGGTTGATAGCTTACCGTGAACAATGTCGAATTCGTGATCTCTGATTTAGCTTTGAGACCAAGAACCAGGCTTGATTATTCAAGAGCTTTTGTGTAGCAGAGTTTCATTAAAGTAAGAAAAGGGACAGAGAAAACTTCTGACATAGACATCAGAAGTGGGGCAGAGAGGGCTCCCCTCACCAGTGTTAGCAAGGGAGTTATATACTTTTTAGAATTAGTTTTACAATAAATCAAAAGAATGTTTCAAGTTTGTGAAAATTTTACCAGATTCACTCCCACAATTTACATTTTTACAATAACAAGATTAGTCAGAAGGTTTTCAGGAAGGAGAAACTGTCCTTAAGCAGGATACATTGTTGTTGTATAATCCTTAGTACAGAGTTTAAACAGTTATTTGTTGTGTAATCATCAGTTCTGGGCTTAAAGAAAAAAACGTTTTCTGTGACTAAGACTAAGGAATGTAGAGGAAAAAAAGATGTTTGTTCTCTCCTCCTCCTTGAGGATTAGAGATCCCTATCTCCACTTTGAAAGCCCTAAATCCTTTCTCCTCCTGACCCTAGACTTCTTATCAACCTGCCTAGGAATTGGCTCTCTGAAGGTGATGAGGTGGAGCCACCATGATGGAATTAGTGCCATTATGAGATGAGAAAGACACTAGAGTTCTTTCTCTGCTGTGTGTGAATAAAGCAAGAAAGTGGCAATCTGTAAGCCAGGAAGAGGGTCTTCATCAAGAGTCAAATCTGGGAGACGAGTGTGAGAGGGAGGCTCGAGAGGGGGGAAGTACATGTGTATTTATGGCTGATTCACACTGTGGCACAGCAGAAACCAACACATCATGGTAAAGCAATTATCCTCCATTAAAATTTTTTAAAATAAGTTAATTTTGAAAAGTAGGCCAAGCTCTTTAATGTTTCTTCCTTCCTAATTCTCAATAAAATATCTTTTTCCCTGGGGAAAAAAAAAGAATCAAATCTGCTGTCATCTTGATCTTGGACTACCTGGCCTCCAAATCTGTGAGATTTTAAGTCATTCAACCTATGTATTTGTTTCAGCAGCCCAAGGAGAAAAAGACAGAAGGAAATACTATATTTCACATAACAATCAGTAAAAATAAAGATGTATTTTATTTCCCTTCTAAGTTCACAAACCCCTTGAATTCTATTCCGGATGGATTCTAGTAGTTGAGTCCCTATATACCAATTGTTTTTGCAATAAAGTCAAAACCCCTTAGCTCATTTTTAAAGTGATTTACAAATATCTCCAGAACTTTTATCTGGACTCTTCTGTCTGGATATCCACATATCCTCTTGTAATCTAATCTCCAGACATACAGACCTCATGCCATGTCCAATTCTATCAAATGGTTTTGTGGTCTCTCTGACTGAAGTATCTTTCTTCTACTTCACCCAACAGGCTTCTTTATCACTTAAGATTAAGTATTTCTGACTCTGTCTTCTCTTCCAGAGAGCTTGTATTATTCTCTGCATGGCTTAGGTATGCCTCTACCTGGTTTTCACAAAACTGTTTATTCCTCTATAGCAGCCTTCACAACCCTTCACTTCCCTTGTTTCATGCCATTGTCATTTGACTGTGTGGATTGTGTCTTATTTCTTGTGCTATTTCCCGTGATTAGGGAAGTGCAAGGGCTTGATAAATTTCTGTAGAATCATTTGATGTCCTGAAACTGTAGTAGCTTCTAGGCTCCAGTGGAGTGGTCAGAAAACAGAGATGAGTATGTATAAACAGGAGAAGTGGTCCTGATAATGGTTTTAAAGTAGCAGATGAGAATTTGAACTTAATAATACACAGCATGATGTAGAAGAAAGGGCTAGCAACCAGGAAAGAAAAAAACAACATGACTTTGCCTGTTCAAGAATACAAACCCCTTTCCAGAGTAGGCCTGGGAGGCTGGCTAATCATCCCTATTTAAAGTAATACCTGGGTTAAATGAGTTCTTACTACATCTTAGCTCCTTTGGGGAAAAAATTCATGATAGTAGCTAGTGATGATTTTGTTACAGCTGTTAAGGTGAGGCTCCAGTGTTTTTGTTTTATTTACGATTTTAAAAATTTCTTATCTCACTTTCTATACCT
The DNA here is from genome assembly GCA_006410875.1 of Neotragus pygmaeus. NCBI lineage: Eukaryota > Metazoa > Chordata > Mammalia > Artiodactyla > Bovidae > Neotragus > Neotragus pygmaeus. The sequence goes on along the minus strand of SJYV01009037.1, from coordinate 25,361 downwards.
TATTAAGTTATATATATATGTATATATATATATGTACATCTATATATATGGTATGAATTTGAGCGAACTCCAGGAGATAGTGGATGACAGGAACTTGGTGTGCTACAGTCCATGGGGTCGCAAAGAGTTGGACAAAAATTAATCCAACGAACAACAACAACAAATATATATATATATACACACATACATACCATACACATGCTGAAGCTGAAACCCCAATATTTTGGCCACCTCATGCGAAGAGTTGACTCACTGGAAAAGACCCTGATGCTGGGAGGGATTGTGGGCAGGAGGAGAAGGGGATGACAGAGGATGAGATGGTTAGACGGACGTAAGTTTGAGTGAACTCCAGGAGTTGGTGATGGACAGGGAGGCCTGGCGTGCTGTGATTCATGGGGTTGCAAAGAGTCAGACACGACTGAGCGACTGAACTGAATTGAACTGACCATACACATATTAAACATGTATATATACATATAGACATGCATATATACTTATATATAAATATATGTGATGTATTATGTGTCTATATACAGTATGTGTATATATATGTGTATATATACAGTGTGATATTGTTGTTTAGTATCTAAGTAATGTTTGACTCTTTGTGGCCCCATGGACTGGAACCCATCAGGCTCCTCTGTACATGGAATTCTCCAGGCAAGAATACTGGAGTGGGTTGTCATTCCTTTCTCCAGGGGATCTTCCCGACCCAGGGATCGAATTCAGGTCTCCTACATTGCAGGCAGGTTCTTTACTACTCAGTCACCAGGGAAGTCCGTATATACAGTATATATACATGTGTGTGTGTGTATGTATACAGTATTTGCTACTCTAGGCAAAAAATATTATACTAATTTTTATATCATTAAACACCCACTCATTGTAGCATAACAGTAACATACCCAGAGTAAATATTTAAAAATATTTGTTCAACATGGTTTGCTAACAGGAAAAGATTTGTGTTCTTTAAGATGTATAATTACTTTCATACCATATGCTCTTCTGATGCAAAATAAGGTTCTATTTTTGAAGGTGATACCTATGGTTTAAAAATTAGACCACATCTAATATCCCATTCTTCTAAACACACAATATACTTTATGTCTTTTGCTCAGAGCTTAGGGATGGGGAAAGTGTCATTGGCATCCTTAAAACTCACTTTCAACTTTAGCTATATATTATAATACTGTCCTCCTCAGTAGACACAATGACCTCATCCCTTAGCATTTTCAGGGGCTTTTCCCCATGGCTTAGTGGTAAACAATCCACCTTCAATGCAAGGAAAATCCCATGGACAGATGAGCCTGGCGGGCTACAGTCCCTAGAGCTGCAAAAATTTAGACATGATTGAGCATGCACACATGTGTTAAATCTTGAAAACATCAAATGAACACATTGGGAGGAAGAATGAGGATGCACTATATACCCTGGACAGCAAATCACCATGCTTATGCTACAGATAGTGTGAAAATGTCCAGGGATCAAGAAACCATGAACTCCTGGTGGGAAGTTACTGGGGCTCGGGCAAGTATGGAGGGAATGATATATCAGGAAGCTTTTAAATTGTAGATGGCAGAAGTACCATTCGAACTAGCTTAACAAAACAAAAAAAAAAATGGTATTAACACATATAACTGAAAAGTCCAAGAATAGTACTTGCTTCAGGCATTGTTAGAACTAGCAACCAAACAATGTTACCAGGACTCTGTCTCTTTCCATTTGCGGGGCAGGCTCTTTCCAAGTGGTGAGAAAACAGTCTTCATTTGTGAAATGCATTCACTTGTCTAGAAATCCTACCAAGAAAAAGAGTTTTTGGCAGAAAATTCCATGGGAGAACTGGCTTAAATCACATGCCTGTGATTAAACCAATCAGTGTGTCCAGGAGATGTATGATCTGGTTGGCCAGGCCTGGTTCTTGTATCTATTATATGTTGAGGAGGAAAGGACAAGGTTCAGAGTCAGCTCCATTAAAACTAAACAGCATAGATTCAACAGAAGAAAGAGACAGTCTATTGCCAGAGGGCTGGAAAGGGTGCTGGTGAGCAAGAACAAAAGAGGTCCTCTGCTAAGTAAAGTTATGAGACAGTGGTCCATGGATAACTCTCTTGTTTTATAAGTGAGAAGGTGAAAAAGTATGTGTCAAATTTAGGTGAAACACTTAAAGTAAATTTTTCTAATTAAAATCTTTTTAAAAATTGGAACATAATTGCTTTACAATATTGTGTTGGTTTTTCCCATGAAACGTGAATCAGCTACATGTATACATATTCCCTCTCTCTTGATCCTCCCTCCCTTCCATCCCACTCTTCTAGGTCACCACAGAGCACCATGCTAGCTCCCTGTGCTACGCAGCGGCTTGGCGCTAGGACTTGACACATGGCAGAATATAGATGTCAGTGCTACTCTAGATCACAGTTTTGAGAGAAGTGCATTCATTTCCATTTATTGAGATTCTATTAAACAACCAGCAGTGTCTCGAGAGCTAGAGACAGAAACCAAACAGAGTAAGTTCTTAACTTTGGGAAGCTTGTAGTCTAGTGATTGAAACTAGGTAAATAAAGCAACTGAGTAAAGGATATAGCATTTTAACAGAGGTAAGATTTACCTCTGCTTAAAATGTTTTCGCAAGAAAGAGTGATAGAACACTTCAGCAACCTGCTCATGGGAGGCTCTGATGAGAAGGTAATATTTCAGGGAAGACTTGAAAGAGCCACGTGAGTATCTCAGGAAGAGCATTTCAAGCAGAAGGAACAGAGAAGGCAGAAGTGACNCTGGCGCGGGCAGTGGCGCATGCAGAGCTCATCTTCCAGTAGCTGCAGGTCCTGTCGCAGAGCGGGCACATGGTGATGTTGTGTCTCTGGTCGCACATCTCCATGCTGGAAGAGAGGACAGCTCAGAGCACCCCGGCCAGCGGCCAGGGCCCCGCCGGCCCCCGTGGACCAGCACCTTCCACAGCCATGCCGTCCTTGCCGGGGTGGACACGGTTCGGTCGGCTAGCCAGCAGGCTTCCACCAGGGCCCACATCCCTCTTCTCCACCCAGGGCCCCAGCTTGGCTTCCCACTCTCTGCTCCCCTCACCTTATAGTCTTAGTGCCTTTTGAACAGGGTCCCACACTTTAATTTTGCACCTAGCCTGTGACTTCTGTGGGTGGCCCTGGGTGTGGACCCACAGGACTTGCTGTGTGGAGGGACAGGGTCGTGTAAGTGTTCATCTCTGGGGTGGCCCCGGGCAGTGGGACGCATGGCCTGTCCTGGAGCTGCCCCTAGAAGTCGAGGGCCCCAGCAGCCTCCCTCTGATGACCAGGCACCGTCAAAGCTGTGCTAATAGTGAAGGCCGTCCAAGTCCTGACGTGACAAGGCCCAGGAGACCCGAAAGATGAAAGGAGTCAAGGCGTGAGGATGCCATGCCCTTCCTGAGCGCTGGCCTTGCACCCAGCACCTGCTCAGTGCCAGTCCTGTGGGCTCAGTCCACCCCTGGGGGTGTCCTGGGTACCAGCCTGAGGGCCTCGCTGGGCACTCTGGACCCATAAGAAGATGGAGACGTGGTCCACCCANCTTGCACCCAGCACCTGCTCAGTGCCAGTCCTGTGGGCTCAGTCCACCCCTGGGGGTGTCCTGGGTACCAGCCTGAGGGCCTCGCTGGGCACTCTGGACCCATAAGAAGATGGAGACGTGGTCCACCCAGACCTCCTTTCAGGAGGCAGGTGGCTGGATCAGAAGGAACACACCCACAAGCTGCCTGGGGTTGTGGTCCCACCAGGCCGGGCTCACCCTGGAAATGAGGGGTGGCCCCTGGGCAGGATGGGGCCCTGCTCAGGGCAGGCTTTCATTCTGCTGAGCAGACACGAAGTCTAGAGACTGTGGGGAGCTCTGCGATGCCCAGGGCCCTCCTCCTCCGCCCTGCCAGTTCTCAGACTCTCTTACTAATACTGAAAAGTGTAGTATTTAAAGGCTATCAGCCATGTGAGCAGGAGATGGCACTGAGTGTCCATCCAGGCTGGACCAACTCTGGGGCTGTTACAATCCCACTTTCACAAAGTGGGAAGCAAACCCACAGAGGGGACGTCACTTGTCCAGGGCCACACAGCAGAGTGGGGCTTGCGCCCAGGGCTCTGTCCTGCTCAAGCCCGTCTGTCCCTGCCCAGCTCTCAGCTGCCACCCAGAGGCCACAGGAGGGCTCCCTGCTGAGGCCAGGAGGCCTGGCTCGGCTCCTTGAGGGGCAGTTTCTGTCCTCTGTGAGCCCGGGGCTGGTCCTTGAGCCTCAGACTTGGTTCCTCCTCCTGGAAGATGAGGAGAGAGGCCAGCAAAGGGCCTTGCCAGCTGCGCCCTGCCCTGCCCCTCTCCTCCCTGCTTACTTGGACAAGATGCTGAGCTATAATTAGACACAGGCAGGAGTGGATTCCCAGGGGTTAGATGGCTTTCTGGGTGAAGGGTGGGGGGTGAATAGGGTGACTGCTTCATAGCTTTAAAGAAAAATTTCTGGATGCACCTGAGCTTATGCACAGATCCTGGCTGGACCACAGCCACTAGGGAGCATTTGCCAAGAGGTTGCAGGGGGCCCTCCTCTGGCAGCACTGCTGGTATTCCACTCAATTCTCTTCTCACAGTAGCTCTCCCCAAACACTCATCAAAAAAGTGTGTGCCTGCTGTGTGTGGCAGGCACAGCGTCAGGCACAGTAGATGGAAAGACAGATAGTGGGCAAGGCTATTGCCTCGGAGCATGTGGGGAAGTGTGCGCGCGTGCGCGCGTGTGCATGTGTGTGTGTGTGAGCACACGTGTGTGCCTGTGAACACATGTATGTTGGGGGGGTCAGGCACACACAGTTCGGAGAGCAGCAAGGACTCGGGAGCCAGCCAGCTCTGCATATGAATTCCAGCTCCACTGCTCGGGATCTGTGTGGCCTTGGGCAGGTTGTTTGAACTCCTTGGGCCTCAGTTTCCGTATCCATAGAATAGGTGTGCTGAGACTTACAGAGCTCATTTTTTTTTAAACGGCCACGGCATTTTATTTAAGTATATTGGGGTTCTTTTGGCCATGCCGCATGGCTTGCAGGATCTTAATTCTCCGACCAGGGATTGAACCCTGGTCCACGGCAGTGAACGCATGTGCTGAGTCCTGACTACTGGACCGCCAAGTACCCATGTTCCCCAAGAACCCATGTTATTGGGTTGTCAGGAGGCTTACACAGGGAACGTCCAGGAAGCCCCGGGAATGGCACTGGGGCATTTAAACCACCCTCCCGCTTACCATCACTACTGTGGGAAGAACGGAGCAATGGCAGCTGAAGTGACCGAAAGGAGGTGCAGGCACCGACTCGGGGGGCCCCTCTCTCGTCCTCTCTGAGCTTCTGNCCCATGTGTGCAATGATGTGATGGGACCAGATTCCATGATCTTAATTTTCTGAATGTTGAGCTTTAAGCCAACTTTTTCACTCTCCTCTTTCACTTTCAACAAGAGGCTCTTCAGTCCTTCACTTTCTCCCATAAGGATGGTGTCATTTGCATATCTGATGTTATCAATATTTCTCCTGGCAATCTTGTTCCAGCTTGTGCTTCATCCATCCCAGCATGTCTCATGATGTACACTGCATATAAGTTAAATAAGCAAGGTGACAATATACAACCCTGAAGTACTTCTTTCCCAGTTTTGAACCAATCCATTGTTCCATGTCCAGTTCTAATACAGATGTCTCAGAAGGCAGGTGAGGTGGTCTAGTATTCCCAACTCTTGAAGAATTTTCCACACTGTTGTGATCCACACAGTCAAAGGCTTTGGCATAGTCAGTGAAGCAGTAGATGTTTTTCTGGAACTCTCTTGCTTTTACGATGATCCAAAGAATATTGACAATTTGATCTCTGATTCCTCTGACTTTTCTAAATTCAACTTCACCATCTGGAAGTTCATAATTCAAGTACTACTGAAGCCTAGCTTGAAGAATTTGAGCATTCTTTGCTAGTAAGTGAGATGAGTTCAATTGTATGGTGGTTTGGGGATTGGAATGAANCTCTGATTCCTCTGACTTTTCTAAATTCAACTTCACCATCTGGAAGTTCATAATTCAAGTACTACTGAGGCCTAGCTTGAAGAATTTGAGCATTCTTTGCTAGTAAGTGAGATGAGTTCAATTGTATGGTGGTTTGGGGATTGGAATGAATACTGACCATTTCCAGTCCTGTGGCCACTGCTATGTTTTCCAAATTTGCTGAAATATTGAGTGCAGCACTTTCATAGCATCATCTTTTAGGATTTTAAATAGCTCAACTGGAATTCTATCTCCTCCACTAGCTTTGCCCAAGTGATGCTTCCTAAAGCCCATTTGACTTTGCATTCCAGGATATCTGACTCTAGGTGAGTGATCACAGAATCGTAGTTATCTGGGTCATGAAGATCTTTTTTGTGCAGCTCTTCCGTGTATTCTTGTCACCTCTTCTTAATGTCTTCTGCTTCTGTTATGTCTATCCTGTTTCTGTCTTTTATTGTGCCTGTCTTTGCATGAAATATTCCCTTCAGTTCAGTTCAGTCACTCACTTGTGTCCGAATCTTTGTGACCTCATGAACCACAGCACACCAGGCCTCCCTGTTCATCACCAACTCCCGGAGTCCACCCAAACCCATGCCCACTGAGTCAGTGATGCCATTCAATCATCTCACCCTCTGTCGTCCCCTTCTCCTCCTGCCCTCAATCTTTCACAGCATCAAGGTCTTTTCCAATGAGGCAGCTCTTTGCATCAGGTGGCCAAACTATTGGAGTTCCAGCTTCAACATCAGTCCTTCCAATAAACACCTAGGACTGATCTCCTTTAGGATGGACTGGCTGGATCTCCTTGTAGTCCAAGGGACTCTCAAGAGTCTTCTCCAACACCACAGTTGAAAAACATCAGTTCTTCAGTGCTCAGCTTTCTTTATAGTCCAACTCTCACATCCATACATGACGACTGCAAAAATCATAGCCTTGACTAGATAGACTTTTCTTAACAAAAGAATGTCTCTGCTTTTTAACATGCTATCTAAGTTGGTCATAACTTTCCTTCCAAGATGTAAGTGTTTTTTAATTTCATGGCTGCAGTCATCATCTGCAGTGACTTTGGAGCCCCCAAAATAAAGTCAGCCACTGTTTCCACTGTTTCCCCATCTATTTGCCGTGAAGTGGTGGGACCAGATGCTATGATCTTCGTTTTCTGAATGTTGAGCTTTAAGCCAATTTTTTCCTTTTCCTCTTTCACTTTCTTCAAGAGGCTCTTTAGTTCTTCTTCACTTTCTGCCATAAGGGTGGTGTCATCCGCATATCTGAGGTGATTGATATTTCTCCCAGCAATCTTGATTCCAGCTTATGCTTCTTCCAGCCCAGCATTTCTCATGATGTACCCTGCATGCTGCTGCTAAGTCATTTCAGTCATGTCTGACTCTGTGCAACCCCATATACTGCAGCCCACTAGGCTCCTCTGTCCCTGGGATTCTCCAGGCAAGAATACTGAAGTGGGTTGCCAAGTTAAATAAGCACGGTGACAATATACAGCCGTGACATACTCCTTTTTCTATTTGGAACGAGTCTGTTGTTCCATGTCCAGTTCTAACTGTTGTTTCCTGACCCGCATACAGGTTTCTCAAGAGGCAGGTCAGGTGGTCTGGTATTCCCATCTCTTTATATTTACTGCTGTGGGCAAGAATCCCTTAGAAGAAATGGAGTAGTCATCATAGTCAACAAAAGAGTCCGAAATGCAGTACATTGGAATAAGTCTTCCCTTGGTAGCTCTAATTTTCTTGAAGAGATCTTTATTGTTTCCCATTCTATTTTTTCCCTCTATTTCTTTGCATTGATCATTGAAGAAGGCTTTCTTATCTCTCCTTTCTATTCTTTGGAACNCAGTACATTGGAATAAGTCTTCCCTTGATAGCTCTAATTTTCTTGAAGAGATCTTTATTATTTCCCATTCTATTTTTTCCCTCTATTTCTTTGCATTGATCATTGAAGAAGGCTTTCTTATCTCTCCTTTCTATTCTTTGGAACTCTGCATTCATATGGATATATCTTACCTTTTCTCCTTTGCCTTTCACTTCTGTTATTTCCTCAGCTATTTTGCCTGCTCAGACAACCATTTTGTCTTTTTTGCTTTTCTTTTTCTCTGGGATGTTCTTAATCACTGCCTCCTATAGAATGTCATGAATCTCTGTCCATAGTTCTTCAGTCACTGTCTATCAGATCTAATCCCTTGATTCTATTTGTCATTTCCACTGTATAGTCATAAGCGATTTATGGTTGATCAGTAAAGAAATATTATACAACCAACAGATGTACTAAAATCAGAAGCAGTCCAAAACTGTGTCCATGGAGAGGGAGACCGGACTTGTGCTCTTGGAGCAGATATTCAGTTGCACATCATTTAGAAATCATTTGAAATGTATTTCCTTTGTGTTTCTTAATTTAACAATAATAGAAATGAAAATGAGTAGTTGTGAGAGAGTTTTTTTTTTTCATGTTTTATCTAAAAAAAGAAATGATTTATTTTTGCCATATGACTTTTTAACATTAAGGGGTTACATGGAAAAAGTTGTAATAGGGGTCTAAATTTAAATTAATTGAAAAATCTACTTTCTATAAAACTCAATAAAGTATTTTGACTTTAAATTTTATCTTTCACATCTGGAGAAATAAAATAGAAATGGTAAGAAATAAGTCATTTAAAGCAATGTTAAAAACCACAATAGTAAATTCAGTTTATACCATGAGTCATTATATATTTCCTATGGGTCATTAGGCTTTCTTTTTCAAGGTTAAATGTGAATATCAATTTTAAGTGACAACCATAACACATATAAAATCTTTTCATCAAAGAAGAGAAGTATCTTGGATAGTTTAGAATGGTTTTCAAGAAAGATTTAAAAAATATATTTTCTACTTAACGGCAATATTTTCTTTCCCAATCACTTTATCTTATCAACTATTAATCTAAGTGTTTTTGTCATAATCATAAACTTTTTCTGATTATGTTTATCAGCATGAAAGTTTTATCAGGTACCTTGACAATTATCAAAATCTGTTTCCAAGAGAAAAAAAAAAAAAAAATACAGGGAGGAATTGGAAAGAAGAAGTACATTATATCTGTTTCAGAAGAGCCAAAACTCAGAAACTGAATGAAATCTAAGATTTTAAGAGAGCTTCTAGAACTGGTTGACCTCAGATTGTAATTCTATTGCTGCTGCTGCTGCTGAGTGTGACACATACATCAAAAGTCACCTTCTAAATATTGCCTGAGGGATAAATTAGGAATTTGGGATTAACATAAACACACTGCTATATATAAAATAGATAATCAATAAGCACCTACAGGATACTACAGGCAACTCTACTCAATATTCTATAATAACATATATGACAAAAGAATCTGAAAAAGAATGGATATATGTATCTGCATAACTCAATCACTTTGTTGTACACTTGAAAGTAACGCAACATTACAAATCAACCATACTCAAATGTAAAGTAAAAATTAAATTAAAAACTGCCTAAACATTAAAGCTACTCCCACAGATTAGAACATCTGAATAAGAGCCTTAAAAATGAAACTGAGTGCCATGTGATTTTGATGAAAATCTGTTACACATTGGTTAACTTTGATTCTTGACCCTATTGATACTGGCTGTGAACTAATCTCGCTGGGCTTCCACTTCATCTGTAAAATGAAGTTGAGCACATGGTGGCTCAGACAATAAAGAATCCGTCTGCAATGCAGGAGACCCAGGTTCAATCCCTGGGTCGGAAAGATCCCCTGGAGAAGGGAATAGTGAACCACTCCAGTATTNCTGGGCTTCCACTTCATCTGTAAAATGAAGTTGAGCACATGGTGGCTCAGACAATAAAGAATCCGTCTGCAATGCAGGAGACCCAGGTTCAATCCCTGGGTCAGAAAGATCCCCTGGAGAAGGGAATAGTGAACCACTCCAGTATTCTTGCATGGAGAATTCCTTGGATAGAAGAGACTGAGAGGCCACAGTCCATGGGGCTGCAAAGAGTCAGACACAACTGAGCGACAAACACATAACCACATACAGATAGAACCTCTGTCATGGCTATGTTATGAGAAATGAACAGATGACACATGAAAAGTCCTTGAAAGTGACTCAGTTGATGTTTACTATAATTATTATCCACTCTTTACATAAACTCATACAAAGAGGATTCACCAAGTATTACTGGATTCTACAGCATTTTCTGCTCAGTTAGAAGCATGATCCCGTGTAATCGTCCTAATTTCTACTCTCTCCAGGTNATCGCTGAGCAGTTTGCAGTCTGGCAGGAGTTGTTCATGCAGACAGGTTGGGCTGTGTCAGGGAGGGGAAGGCAAGATGCCTGGGTCTAGGTGTGCAAGGGCAGCACTGCAGAGTCACCGTCGGGCTGGTGACCCCAGTCCAGAGGTGAGGTTGCCTTCCTTCCCAGGCGGAGTGATGCTGGGAGCCTTCCCGACTCTTGATGCTATAAAGACTGGGACCCACGGGCTGCTTTCCTCAGCTGCTGCTCCTCAGCCCCTCTTTGCTTAATGAACACTTCTGGGTTTCCAGGCTTTGTCCTCACTCTACTTAATAAACATTAGCTAAAGAGATGCACAAGGTGAGAGTTGTGAAATTCAGTTTTATTTGGGGCAAAATGAGGACTGCAGTCTGGGAGACACTTTCTCAGATAGCTCCGAGGAATGGTTCCAAAGCGGCAGTGGGGGAAGGTCAGTATATAAGTATATATATAAGACTTCGATGAAGGGGGAGTTCAGTGCAATCAAGCACTTATTTTACAAAAGGTTTTCTGCTAGGCATGAGGAATGGATGTCACCATGAAGGAAAGGATTTAGTGCTTTTCTAGATATGAGGAGATGCAAGGATTGGGATCATGAAATCAGTTCTTGAAAATGTCTAGCTATCTAAAGACCTGTTCCACCAGTGTCCCGGGAGAACAGAGTGCCTCACTCTCCACTCTGAATTCCCTTCAGGGAGTGTCGAAGGTCATCAGCTGCAACAGCACAGGCAGATGGCAAAGGCCCTTGGTGGCGGTGTTCAGTTGCTGGCAAATGCTCTTGGCAAGTGCCAATTGCAGTTGACATAAAGGAAGAGGAGGAAAGGCCATGAAGATAGAAAAACAGAAAAAGGCACAAAACTCTTGCTTTTGTTTCTACTCTGCGTCTTTCTTTCCCTAATATAACGGGAAGAGGAAATTTTAAAAAGCATAATTCTTTCCTCCAGTCTTTAAAATAAAAATTCTGAGAGATTAACCTTGTTTTTACTCCAGTGCATGAAATGAAATATCTATCATCTTCTTATCTATAGTTTAAAAATAAATTCGTACCCATTGTGTACAATCAGTGAACACTTCGTGAACATGAGTTTTGAAGTGATTGAGTCTTGCTTTAGAATCGTGCTCTCCCTGGCACCAGGATAGATACAGCTGGAAAGGGTGGTGAAAGCCCAACAGGCATCATCATATATTGGTGGTTTGGTATGGCAGCCCAGAGTCACTCTTGTTTACTTTTTGATTTATTTTCAGAATGTTTAGGTAGGTTATGAATTCTTTAGTTCATCCCAGCCCTCATCAGCTTGGAACCATTCCACCGTGTCTATATCTCTCAAAGAAACTTCTGGGAATATTACACATTTAATTCCCAGGTCCTCAGGGGCCAGCCCACTCTCAAGCCTTACAGTCCCTGGGTGTCATCGAGTCCTCACATAATCACAATTGCCCAACTGTCATTAGAAAGTGTTCATCTAGAAAACACAATTCTAGCATTCCCTTTGGGAGAAGCAGGGCCAGGGATGGGGTGAGGTGCATCCAAAAATCAGTGAAAAAGATAAATAATACTTAATGCCAGGGCTTCCCCAGTGGCTCAGCAGTAAAGAATCCTTCTGCAGTGCAGGAGACCCAGGAATCACATTTTCAATCCCTGGGTTGGGAAGATCCCCTGGAGGAAGAAATGGCCACCCACCCCAGTATTCTTGCCTGAAGAATCCCATGGACAGAGGAGCTTGGTGGCCTACGTACAGTCCACAGGGTTGGAAAGAGTTGGACACAACTGAGCATATATACGCATTTAATGCAATATTTTAAAAATCAAAATTCATGTTAAAATGTCTATGATAAACAGATATTAAAATTTCAATAAAAAGTTCTGTTTGCTTTCGTTGCTTGTGTGTTTTATGACCCTGCGTTATTGCACCCTGGGACCAGCCCTTCCTCATCAGCCCTCAGCTCCCTGGCCTGGCATTGTGCCCCTTGTCCACTGGCAGGTGGGTTTGAGGGCTGATTGTGTGCCAACTGTTGAGGCAACGTGGAACTTTCTATAATATATAGGTATAGCTATGTGTTTTATTATAGAGCTTTTATTAACGTTCCCACTGGTTCAAACTATAGAATACAGACTGATATTTTAATGAGCATATACAGAAATGCACATTTTTCATTTTAGCGAAGGCTTCAGTAACGCATAGGAAAACAGCAGTGGGAACTGTGGATTTAAAGGTCCTCTTATTNCTATGTGTTTTATTATAGAGCTTTTATTAACGTTCCCACTGGTTCAAACTATAGAATACAGACTGATATTTTAATGAGCATATACAGAAATGCACATTTTTCATTTTAGCGAAGGCTTCAGTAACGCATAGGAAAACAGCAGTGGGAACTGTGGATTTAAAGGTCCTCTTATTTAACAGTCTGAATGAGAGCATCCGCGGTGTGGAAAACAGTTTACAAAATAATATGTACAGCATGAGCCTATTTTAGCCTTAAATATATGTCTATGTACACATATGAATATAGCTTAATAGATAAATGTGGGAAGGGAGGAAGGCAGATAAGCAGGCAGAGAAGCTATGTGAAGCTATATCTCTAAATGTTAACATGCTCAATTCTGGGTGGTAAACTATAGATTATTTTTGCCTTCTTTTTTATTTATATTTTTTACTTTTCTACGTTGAAAGCATATTATTTGAGAAATTAAGCAATAAAATTATTTTAAGGTTCTTATGACAATCCCATGTGCTTTCATTGCCATGTTAGCTGGCAATAATTTTCTTTGTATGGAGGCATCTCACTTCATCAAAAATCTATTTAGTAAGATACTGTCTGTGACACTAAATATGCTATAATTACCAATAAGGATGTATACCTGTTTTTTAAAAAAATCAGGTAACCAATCTGCTAGAAAATATACATTCAAAATATCCTTGTCAATTTAATCAAATTCCCCAAGAATTCTTAATGACTCATCATTCTCATAGCTATAATCTTGCCCTCTTTCCTTATGACTGGGAATTTCTTTCTAGGAAGAGACAAAAGTGCAATTATATACAAGTCAATATGTGACTGAAAAATGTGGTCAGCGTGGATGCAGGCTTTTCCTGCATGATAGGTAGGAGGAGATTTAATCCCCTAAGGGAAAAAAGTAAATTTTTTAAAAAATAAAAAAGCCCATATTTTTAATGTTCATTAGCTAGCATTTAGCTAGAAGGGTCATCTATCATTAAATTATTTTTATAGGCAGCTTAGCAGAAGCTGTGTTTCCATGACAACAGACAACGTATGGAAGGTCAAAAAAAATGTTAATGGAATTTGTGGTGATCTTAACAATGCTCTATGGAAATCATTCATTAATCTGATTTTCCTATTGCTCAGGATTCCATGGCAAATGCAGAACCAGCTTTCCTGGAGCTGGCTCATGTTGGAAATAATGTATTTTTGAGAGCTCCAGCGTGCCTTTCCCTAGGGAGTTGAGATAGAGAATTTGGTAATCCTCTCTTGATCTCTCTTATGAGCTGAATATGGGAAGAGACTACTATTAAAAGAAAACAAAACAACATTCCCTCCACTCCCCCCCCCCCCCCCCCCCCNCCCACCCCCACCCCACCAAAACAAACCAAAAAAGCCCTTAGATCTCCTCAAGGTAACTATGAAATGTGTAGGTTTGGTCAGAACTGCAGGTGCAAGTTTTATCCTCCTTCTCTTCTGGAATCCACATCAGAAGGCTTGTTCATGAATTAAATGTTATATGAGAAAAAGAAGAATCAGGCTGCTTTTTAGATTTTTGAACTAAACCACTGGGTGGATGATGGTGGGAAAGACTGAAAGATGAACAAAGTGTGAGCTGGGTGAGGGGAATAAAAGGGTCTATTTTAGAAACCATTTCATCTTCAAAGAGATCACATGTATTACGTCATGCTGGAACATTTTAGACTTAAATAATGTAGCTTTGTCAAAAGAATTTATTTCATGCCGACATGGCCATGGTTTTGTTATCAATCTGGCCTGGTGCCCAGAATATGATCTTATTACCACCTGAAAGATTCACTTGTCAGTGCTGAGGTCTTTTGAACTTGCCCTCAGCCTAGCTTTTATTTTTTAAGCAGTAATCCAGATGTAGATGTTTTAGGATCATCAAATTCTGAACAGAATTTAGAATCTATTTGTGTTTGCGTGTTGAACAGTACCAGCTGATTTTGTGTGTGTTGTGTATGTATTTGAGTCACATTGTTCTGTACCAGTGTAACAGCTGCAGTTATCCTTGGTTATGTCTTTCAGGATCATTACAAGCCTCTCTGATGTGTCTTTCCCTATTCTAAAATTTCTATTAAGGGGACAAGAATTTAAAAACCAAATAAAAATCAGTAAAAACAAAATTCCAACTCTGACACAACTAGTAATGCCACCGAACAGTGAATGTTCATATAGACTTAAAAGGTCACATGCTATTGTTTTCAGTGTAACTATAGATTCGGTGGATGAAGTTTAGAATTATACTTTGAAGAAGGCGAATTGTGGCAGGTCAGAGGAATGATGCTTTGAAGTATAGTTTGGGGAAAGAAATCAAAANGACTTAAAAGGTCACATGCTATTGTTTTCAGTGTAACTATAGATTCGGTGGATGAAGTTTAGAATTATACTTTGAAGAAGGCGAATTGTGGCAGGTCAGAGGAATGATGCTTTGAAGTATAGTTTGGGGAAAGAAATCAAAACATTTACCCTATCAAAAAAACTTTGGGGTAAAAGAATTCCTAAAGTAATACCTTGCCACTATGGCTCCAACCCATGGAAGACCTTTTTAAAAATCTTTTCTCACATCTGATGAGACCATAATCAGATCAAAATTTAATTCCAGATACTTGCAAAGTCCTCTGTGGAAATCAAACTCAAAATACATTTTAAACTCTTAAATTATTTTAATATGTTATTGATGCTTCCCTTTTGATCTTTTTATGCTTTTTTTTTTTTTAATCTCTTGGCATCTGAGATCTTAGTTCCCCTGCCGAGGATTGAACCCATGCCCCCTGCAGTGGAAGTTCAGAGCTGAACCCCTGGACCACCAGGGAAGTCGCTGTGCTTTTTCTTACAGACCTTTTTCCTTGTGCTTCTTCCACTTACTGATCCAGTAAGGACTCATCCTTCACATGACATCAGCTTTCTTCAGAGCATTGACTGGGCACTAGCTCCACACAAAGCTGAGAACTACCAAGCTGTAGGTTCTGTCTCCTAAGATCACTTCTTTCCATGATCTTCATTAATTTTAAGGCTTTGACACAATTTTCTCTTCCCTTCTGGGAAATTCTATGTGCAAATGAATGTAGGAAGCTGAAGGGCGTCCACTGGCGTTGTTTGTCGATAAGAATCAGGATCAGGGCAAAGTAGGACATGTTAAGAACTCGTACCAGAATTGACTTAGGAAATTTAGAGGGAAAAAGAACAGCATCAGATGCTTCAAGATTTAGGGACATTGCTTTGTTTCTGAAGGGAACTGTTTACTTCCTAGTAGAGGATATTAAAAAACAGAAACTGGAAGGATATTGGAAAAAAGGTGGATGTGGTAAATGTACCTTCTTTTTGTACTATCACCACCGGCAGGAACAATGATCATGACTAATCAGGAGTCTGTCAGTTGCATTGTGTAGGGATGAGTCTAATAGAAGTTAATAAACTGAAAAAATAATCAAATAGACAGGTCAATCCTTGGATTAAAAATAAGTTATCTAAGCAAAAGCCTGGGGGTTTCTAAGAGTTATGCAGGAAGGAGACCGTCATTTACAAAATGAGAGAGACCTGGGACAGATTTTTCCCTCACAGCCCTGAGGACTCAGCCTTGCCAACGACACCTTGATTTTGGACTTCAAGCCTTCAGAACTGTTAGAAAATAAATGTCGGTCCTTGTTTAAGCCACCCACTCTGTGGTGCTTTGTGATAGCAGTCCTACAAAAAGAATATGGTGCCCAAGAGGCGCATTAAGAACCTAAGCCATTTGTTCTGACTGAAGCCTTATGGCTTCATCCATCTTTTCTTTGTCAGGGTTGTTGGTATCAGACTGGGAGGTCCAAAAAAAAAAAAAGATAAAATGTAAGAACCTCAGTGTGTCAACCCAACTCACAAGAAGGCGGTACAGAAACACAGAGCCCTTGGAGTTTGATTACTCTCATGGTTTATTAATATTCAGATTGAAAAAGGAGCCCCAGAGCCGCAAGTTACGCTAATTGGCACATTTGCTTTATTTATTTTCCAAACAAACTGGGGTTTTTGAAATTTTTTTTTTTTTCCTTTTTGTTCATTCCATCACATTGAAAAGGAGGAAAAGAAAAATGGTTTTTGAATTCACTCGATATTTTGGACTCCTCAGATGAACGGAACATTGCACACACACTTGGAACAGAGAGAAAGAGAGAGGAAAGTGGACTCCCACAGGGCCACACGCACCAGATCAAAAAACTTGGATACAGTGCAAGAATTTCCCAAATGATTGGATCATCATTACCAAAAACTTGCCATAACAACACCAAGAAACAAAAATGTTTAAGCCACACTGTTTGACTTGGGATCGTTCCTGCTTTTTTTTTTTTTTTTTAAATGTTTGCCACACAGAGAGAAAGAGGGCCAGTGGGTGGGAGAGGACAGACTCACGGACGTGAGCAGGACAGGAAGGGAAACTTCAGAGTGGAGTTAAGAAGAGGGTGAGGAGAGGCAGGGTTCAGGAGAGGGGAGAGTGGGGACTTGGAAAGCCATTTCTTAAAGTTCAGGCATGTTCTTGGTCCGCCTCACGTTCTTCTCCTTTACCCTCATCCTGCCGGGCACTTTCCTTAGGTTTGGTTTCATCTACAGCTTCTGAGGAAGAAAACAGAGGGGTGGAGGGTGAGAGAAGGAGTGTTAGTATTTTGTCTCATATGCTCAGATGACAGTGCGATGGATTTCTTCTTTTCATACTGCTTCACAAAAGATTTCAGACATCAAGAGTCTATCTCAGTAATGTAATTTGTACTGCTATCTCAGTAATGTAATTTCCAGGTTCAGAAGAGGTTACCCCCAAGAAGCTGCTCAGTGATGCATAGGAAAGAGCTCAGGAATCAAACCATGATATCGTGGGCAAGGAGTCCACTAAACAGAAATCACCATGGTCTGTAATCTCTCAGCTATACGAACAAGGTGTCTACACATAGAGGGTCCACAATGATCTCGTATTTCTTTTTTTCTTTTTGCCTCATGGCATGTGGGATCTTAGTTCCCCAGTCAGGGATCGAACCTGTGCTTCCTGCATTGAAAGCATGGAGTTTCAGCCGCTGGACTACCAGAGAAGTCCTTGATCTTTTTTTTTTTTTTTTGCATCAGTGTCAGACTTATCAGATACTATTTGGATCATTCAACATCCATTTCAAATTTCTCCTTATTTCTAATATTATAAAGGTTGGAGAGTACAATACTTGTCTTTGTACAATCCCCTTGGAGGTAGAGATGTTCATGTCACACAGTGATGGTCACTTAGAGACAGGTTTCCCCAGGAGGACTCTAGAAGAGGTGTTTGCCTTTTGTTTTCTCCTATTCCTGATGACTGTGACATCAAACAATACCTGGTAGTATAGCAGTCAGCCTGCAACCATGAAGACAAAAACCACACACTAAGGGTATGTGTGCTGAGTCGTGCCTGACTCTTTGTGACACTGTGGACTCTAGCCTGCCAGACTCCTCTGCCCATGGGGTTTTCTAGGCAAGAACACTGGAGTGGGTTTCCATTTCCTTCTCCTGGGGATCCTCCTGACTCAGGTTTCGAGCCCCTGTATCCTGAATCGGCGGGGATTCTTCACCACTGCACCACCAGGGAAACGCTAAGCACATAAAGATGATGAAGCAGAAAAGCAGGGAAAAACCTACTTGTGATCGACCACAGTACTTCTGGGACACTTTTCCTTAGACTTTTTCTTATTAATGTGAGACAAGTAACTAACCTCTTTAAGCCACTGTAGTAGTTTTTAGTTTTTTGCAATCAAAAACATTCCAGATGACTATATTTATCCATAAGGCAAGTGTGTTTTACTAAATAAGAAAGACTTTGTGCTTTTATAAAGGATCATTTTTTCCTTAGGGAAGAGTTGATTTTCTAATAACTTGTCTGTGTGGTTTTCTGACAGAACTCACAGATTGGGTATTATAGACAGCTTACTAATACGCCACCTAATGGAAAGAGAATCCATTCACCCTGACGTCACATCTGTCATTAAACTAAACTGCATGTGTTGGGATCCCCACGACTCCCCTCAGGTTCAGAGACTCACCAGGACTCAGCATATAGTTTTACTCATGGCTACTGTTTACTAAATGAAAGGATATGAAGAGGAAAAGAAGCAGCACATGTACGCCAGTATTCATTGCAGCACCATTTACAATAGCCAGGTCATGGAAACAACCTAAACATCCTCTGGCAAATGAATAGATAAAGATGTGGTACATATAAACAATGGAATATTACTCAGCCAAAAAAGGAACAAAATTGCCAGGAAAATGGTACAGATGAGCCTATTTGCAGGGCAAGAATAGATACTCAGACGTAGAAAATGCACATGTGGACATTGCAAGGTGGGTTAAGGGGGTGGGATGAATTGAGAGATTGTATGGACATATATACATTACCATGCGTAAAATAAATAGCTAGGGGGAACCTGTTGTATACCCCAGAGAGCTCAGCTTGGTGTTCCGTGGTGAACTAGATGGTAGGGGGAGATTCAAGAGAAAGGGAATAAATGTATACATATAGCTGATTCACTTTGTTATGAAGCATAAACTAAAATTTTGTAAAGCAACTATATCCAAATTTTTTTTTTTTTTTAAAGCAAAGGGAAAAGTTGTATGGGGCAAAGTTTGGAGGAACCCAGGCACAAGCTTCCATGAGCCTTCTCCTCATGGAGTCATGCAATATGTGCTTAATTCCTCATCAGCAATGAAATATGACACATGTGAAATGTCATAGCCTGGGGAAGCTCTCTTAAGCTTACAAGTCCATGGTTTTTATCGAAGGCTAGTCATGTAGGCACCCTCTACCTAACATATACCAAATCCAGACTCCTAGAGGAAAACAGATGTCCAGCATAAACCATATTGTTGGCAGAAAGAGTTTAGGCATGGTGAACACTCTGAGGAAGTGGTGAGAACCCTCTCAAAATTCAAGTTCCCAGATACCAGCCAAGGAGTCAATTTTTCAAACAAATATTGCTAAGAATTGAGAGATGCTGAGACTAGAGAAATGGGAAACTTTTAGGAGACTATTAGAAGAGCTCATAAAATGTTTCTTTGAAATCAGTCAGCTACATATTTATATTCTGATAAAGCCAAACATTTATATCCAAACAAGACCATTGCTGCTAAATATAGTTTTTGGGATTTCTTCTTTAGAACACCTATCTAATAATAATATTCTTTTACATCTCTTCAGTAGGAGAAAATGCTTATCTTTTTGAAAATAAATTGTATGTGTGTGTTTTAAGAATAAATAAATTCCAGGTCTGGTAAACAGCAATTATGATAGGTCATTTTATCTTGTGACTTGTTTTTGATCAAAGTTTTAAAGTCTGATCTATTTTGTGGGGTTTGCAACTGGCTGTAAGTTAAAATGTAGTTATGCTAGTAAGACTATCTGCAACTACTCATAAAGATTTTTTAAGGCTACATCCCTCCAAGGTGACCATTATTAACTCTTGAAGAACCAGCACACTGATCATATTTCCCAACCAAAAGTTTGGGGTGAAAGCTAACTCATTTCTGATCTTTATAATACTCTATGTACCAGCAGTGTGCCTCATGGATCACAGGATTCAATGCTCTAACGTATCACTTAATTTTCTACCAGAAGAAAGCTTCCAGATTCATTTGTTAGATCTTTGTATAGCAATTTGGAAGTCTTTCAGATAATTTATTTAGTTCCCTAGCCCTGCCCAAACCTTTGGAGACTAAAGAAATGCCTACAGTGCTTTACCATCCTTACCAGTTCCAAGAAACAACATATTTAATGCCGTCTCCAAACTGCAAAGAAAGAGAATATTGATTTGAACTGTCTAGAAGAACATAAAAGATTGACTGCAGGAGCAGGAGAACACTTCAAACCTCTCTGACTCAAAAACTTGGGAGCTATTATATATGATTTGAAGGAGGTTAAGAAACTCAAAAGATGAGAAAGTAAGCAGGATAGGTGAGGACAGAGGTATATTTGTGGAATAAGAGAACACAATTCAAAAGGGGAAATCAAAGGAACAAAGATCCAGATAATTCTGAGAAGCAGCCAAACTTTCAATCCATGTTTGGAGGTAAAATCAGGTTAAATCTTTCCACATTCCCTCACTTTCTCTTGTTATCCTTTGCTTGGGTCCAGGAGAAAAGGTTAGGCTGGACAAGCATCTGTTTGTTGTGACAGGAAGTCACTGCTCTCTGTTCTCTATCAAAAGAGCCTCAATATCTACATATCATTTTCTCTTAAATGCTTCAAAGTATTTGAAATATAATTATTCATTTGGTTGTCCAATAAACTGGTTTTGAATGCTTGCAATGTGCCAGACATCTGTCCAAGTATGGAGAAGAAAAGCGAGAAAACCACAAAAGATCCTTGTTATTGTTGAAGACTGTAGTATTAATACCACGAATAGGCAATGAAATTGATAATTATAGGATGTTGGCAGTGAGAGGGACCTTCAAGATCTTCAAGGGTAATGACAGTATCTTCTGGTCAACTGTGAATGTCCCATGTCCAGCACTGAACCTCTCAGAAATCACCATGTTCACTAGCAATCTCATGAATTTTATGATTTCTGTGTTACCTTAAAAAGAGAAAGTCAATATTATAGACAGTAAAGCCATGTATTCTTCATGTTCTAGAGTTGAAAGGTGCTTCAAAAGGGAAGAAAGAAATGTGTTCATTCATTCATTTATTTATTCAGTAAAAGGTCCTGGGCCTTTATTATGCACCACACACTGTGCCATGCATTTCAAATGCAATGCATTGTAATGGCGATACAGCAACTAAAATACCAAGCAAAAATCTGCCTTCTTGGAATTCATATGCTAGTAATTATTTTCATGTGCTTTGTTTGTGGGAGAAGGGCTGGTAAAGGAAAAAGTAATATCTAGACAAGACAAGAGCAGCCTAAAAAGACATATTTTCTCCAAGGCCACTTCTCCTGGGCTTGCAAAGTTGAATATCTCTAAACAATATCATAAATTTTGAAACACATTAAACTCTAGTAGTTTTCATATTCTTGACCCACAGGTACCAGTCCTAAGAAAGATCAAGACCTCATTAAGACAGCAATAAAAATAAAAGTCATTTCTACATCCATCTGGAACTGGGTGGTGGTTGCCTTAAACGAGTAAGGGGACCCCACGTGGATGTTTTCACAGTGGTCCTTGAAATAGGTATGTCTAACCAGTTCTCTGATTCTGGCTGAAAATAGTTTCCGGAAGCAGCTCTTGCCTTTGTGCATTCCATTCATTTCCTGGAAGGGGTGAGAATAGCACGCCTGCAAGTTCTGTTGGTGAGCAAATACCGGGAGCATATGCAGCAGCGGCTGCTTGTGTGCTCAGCCAGGCACCGGCTGCAAGGCTGACGAGGGATGGCAGCGCTCCCAGCTGCCAGGGCCTACACTGCACTCTAATGGCCCTGTTTCCTGGCACTGGTCCAGGCCCCTCCGCAGCCCTACATTACTGAAATTAGGTTGAGTGGATTTCCCAGTAAAACACTATCTCTTGGGACCTGCCCAGCTCTCCCCAGCCTTGTCAACATTTATTAAATAGAAGCTGCTATCATCCAGGGGCCATGCCCACAATTACTCTACCAATCACCACTGGGCTGGGGCGTGTGCTTCCTTTCCTTCTGATTTTCACTTTTTTTGAATATTAAATATCATCTCCTCAAAGGCTCAAAGGAAAGTAATAAAAAAATTTCAGTAGCAAACTCACATGTGTCCCTTTGTTACATGGTCTTCCTCTTGAGCTGGGTACCAGCTGTCAGCCTGGAGCCTGGGGATCATGACTTTGGGTGGTCATATTTTGCTCCCTTTTTTTGCTTTTTATTTTTACTATATTTACATTTTAAGTTCCTTTAAAATTTCATCTCTGATGCTTACTATGACTTGGAGTAATTTACTCAACCTCTATTGTCTCACTCTCCTTAATCTATAGCTGGTGTTAATATTGTTACCCACTTCATGTGGTTATTAAAACACTCAAATGTGTTAATTATTTGAAGTACTTAATAACAAATGGCATGTTTCAGTAAACCGCTCAGTAAATATTATTATTAAGTAATTGGAAAGGAACTAACACTGGTTTAATGTTTACTATGTGCCAAGCCAGGCGCTAAGTGCTTTCACATATTGGTATTCAATATATTGATATATTTCCCTTGCTTTGCTATTCTTTTGTCAGTAAAGTAGAAACAATAATATATATCTCATAGATTTGTGATGAGCATTAAATGAGAGGGGGAAAAAAAACCTAATATGATGCCATTTCCTTGGTCACCTAAGTGCTTCATACATAAGAGTTCTCTCTCTCTCTCTCCACTAATTCATGCTTATCTACTCTTACCAACCGAACCATCAGGGAAGTCCAAACAGGAAATCTGCATAGGACAGGTGAATTGTATCACAGTCTTTGCAACCCCAAGGACCTTACGGTTCATGGAACTCTCCAGGCCAGAATACTGGAGTGGGTAGCCTTTCCCTTCTCCAGGGGATCTTCCTAACCCAGGAATTGAACCCAGGTCTCCTGCAATCCACCTGTAATGTGGGGGACCCAGGATCCCTGGGTTGGGAAGATGCTCTGGAGAAGGGAAATGCTACCCACTCCAGTATTCTGGCCTGGAGAATTCCATGGACTGTATAGTCCATGGGGTCACAGAGAGCTGGACATGACTGAGACTTTCACTTCCACTTTCATTTATTCTTAGCCCACAGCCAAAGATAAACTTTCTTCAAGTATCTCAAGAAAGGGAGAGAAGTCTGTGCCTTATGAAGCTTTTGCTTGTAGAGTAAAAATAATAATAATTCTTTGAAAAAACAGCTTTGAAGTCAAGGTCTAAAATCCAAGATTAATCACCAGGGCAAAGCTGCCTGCTGGCCAAACTTGAGAAGCATGATTCTCTGATGCAAGAACCAAGATGCTAAATAATAATGTCTCAAAAGGCAGGAACTTCTCTGAAATTATTTTTACTTAAGAAGAGGACAATCTTCTCTATTTCATACCTACATGGCAGTCTGTAGGTAACCACTTTATCCCTGCCCTTAGCTCCATTTGATTCCCTCCAGGTTGTAGCAAAAATACATTTACTATATTGGATGAGCAAGAACCAGGGAACCTCCTGCCCTCAGATACACAGTAAACCTGTGTCCAGTAGGCAAGTTACAGAGGGGATGGTAATTCTCCAGGCTTAAATAGTACATCCAATTTTAAGGAAAATTCCCTGATTCAATAATAATTATTGAATCCAAGACTTGAAAAATAAACCCAGGACATCTTGTCTCTTAGTCTCAAGGAAAATGATCAAACTGAGATTTTTCAGCTTTATTATAAGAAAGAACTTTTCATTTCCCAGAAGGCATTCAGTCATCTGTGGACAAGGCATGTTTGTGGGGAGAAATCCCTGGAGCCTCGTGGAAGACTGCTCTGATAGGGTTATTCCTTCTGCCTGTGCACATGCTCTCTCAGTTCTTGGATTTCTCAAGCAGGGAATCCCAGCATATTGTGAAAGATGAAGATGGAGAAGTGGCCACTTTCTTCAAAGAATTCCAGGCAAAGCAATGCCATACTTCTTTAGGACTCTTGATCAAACATGACTGAAGTTAGCATTCCTCCTCCTCACCAAAAGATTATCTATACTTCCTCTTCCTGCATTTCATAGAAAGTTAATAACTTTCTAAAAAATCAAACCTCATGTAGTTGATGTTAATTATTTAGGTCCATACTTAGGAGATAAGGAAATGTCAAACAGGTTAATTGTGTCTGTTGCTCATTTTTCGTTGAATTTACTTTTAGCTATTCTTTCTTGAAGTTTTTTCCATTGATTGAATCAGGCTGCTTAGGTATAGTACCAGCTATTTCAAATTACTGTATTTCCTTAGGTATTTCCATTATACTCATTGCTTTCAACATTGAGTCATCTTAAGTCTTATCTTGTGATCAGAAGTGCAGTAATTTGTATCTGTCAGACCTGGAGAAAGTTAGTAAACTATTTTCTAGATTATACTGGTTTTAATTTAAAAATTCAACCAATGATTTGTAATGTTTTAACATATTTGAGTTAATATGATTTATTTAAAAATTACAAATATTTTCAACATTTGTCTTTAAAAGCAAAAGCAGATCTAGGTATGCCAGATCTCATGATCTGATATTTGACTACATGATTCGATTATCTGACTCCACAGCTAAAATGCATAAACCCAAACTAGAAATAATTCTAATTCTATAAGGGTCACTGCAATAGTGACTACAGCTGTCTAAAGTTTTTTTCCTATATATAAATATATATTGCTTGGATAACATTTAAATTTTATAATAGCAGCACTGTATTTATGAGTCATATTCAGCTCATGCTTTGCCATGTCTCACCATGAGGTGTTTGGGTAGTGATTGAGATTAGCTAGACAATTATTTATCTGTGTTGTTTAATTTTCCCTTATGGCTGTATCTACACAGCACAGAGAAAACTAAAGACTTGGCAGTTGTCTTGCTAATTTTATCACTGCAAGTGGATAAACCACATAATTCAGGACAAAATGCAAAATCTGTATATGTTGTTGTGGAGTGAGCTCATAATTGTGAAATTGTAAAATTACAGAATAATGAAAGCTGAAGATCTTAGAGATTATCTGATCTCAGCCCCTCACTCCCAGAAAAACTGAAGGTAGAGTGCTTCTGTGACTTGCCCAGTCTCACAGCTAATTAAAATTCAGCAGTCCTCCTGTAATACCATAATGTCTCTTTGGGGATGATGTATTCCACTGTTTGATTTTAACTTGACTCTCTCCTTATTAGGCCTAAATGCACTGTGTAAGTCTGTTCCTCCCTGCTCTTTCCCTCCCGACCCTC